>ML783809.1:772132-798890 GCA_009831015.1 Picea engelmannii | reverse complement strand
CTACCACGTTTTCGGCAGACGTTAGCGGCTGTACGCCAGAACTTCCAGAACAACCCACGCCCCACCACGTCCTCTTCAAACATCACTGACATTCGTTATGTCACTACTTCAGTTAATGAACGTATGAGATTCCCTTGCTCTCTTTGCGATTCACTAGCCCATTTTACATACCAATGTCCTATGATCCTTGCCTACAGGCAACATCAAGTGGCCCTGTGTCACCAACCCACCGAGGCAATAATTGACATTACCTCACCACCTGAAGATCGTCATGTCATTTCTCCAAAGCCCGAGGCACTCCCATCACCTCCATGGTTCTTACATGACGTCGCTGAGGATCTACCCCGCAACCCCCCCAACTCTCATGTTCATACGGTGACCCTCCACCCAACCACCACGGGTACCCCTCAGTACTTCAACATATGGTTTATGTCGAGTGAACCCTCACCCTCTGCTTGTACCCCTCCCCTTGCTGCTCCAGCAGGGGGCAATCACACTAGCACTGAGATCACTCATCACGACCCCTTATATTCCCGTTGTTTCCAAAACGACGAGGAAATACTGGAAGAGCTACATAGCCCAGACTCTCCCTGGGACACACTACATCATCGTGCACTCTTCCTCCCACAAGAAGCCCTCATGCCTCCTAATCAAAACCCCGTGTACGCGGTCGAAACCAAAGATTTTATCCCATCTGGACTATCAATTGGTTCAAAAATCCCATTCCTGCCCCTGATGCATTTGAAGAAGGCAACATGGCTAACATTTCCCCCACCATCAAAATCGACATTTCCATTAAAAACGGCGTCGTCGAAGAAACATCATTGGAGCTGCTTGCACTCCTCCAGAAATTGCCGCATATAAATCCCTTTTCCAGGAATACCGGGACATTTTCGCCTGGTCATACACGAAGATGCCTAGTCTTGACCCATCTATTGTCAAGCATCGCATCGACACCTGGACTGACATCACACCAGTTCGCCAGAAACAACGACCGCTACACCCTTCCAAGGCCGCGGCTAGCGAGTGTGAAATTCCCACCCTACGCACCGCAATTGAGCTTTTACCTGAAACTGCTCCGATGGAGCAGCGCTTGCTGAACTTGGAGTCTCTGGATGAAGATCGTCGATCTTCATTACAGAACAAAAAGGTAGCTAAAAAACGATCAAAGGCTACCTTCGATCGCCATGTCAACCTTCGATCATTTCGCGAAGGCGACCTTGTCCTAGCCTATGATATCGCTCATGATACCTTTGGCCACGGAAAATTTGAATCACTTTGGCATGTCCCTTACATCATACAACATTGCCTCACCAAATGCGCATACATCCTGGCCTCCCCCGAAGGCCTCTCACTCAAGGAACTCGTCAATGGGTTATACCTCAAAAAAATTTATGCTTAAAAGTAGTCACACTACTTTAGGTCATTTTCTTTTTTCTAGTGTTTTTAATCTTTTTTCTCTCACCCCTCTCGTCTAAACTATCCTTTGTGCTATTGACAGATGCTTCCTTCACCAGCCTACCACATTGGTTACGCCGACGATGCTAGCCGTTGGACACAAAATCTCGCTTCGACGGCTTGGGCTTTATATACCCCCTCACATGAAATGCTACATTCCAGTGGCATATGTTTGGGACCAACAACCAACAACCAAACTGAATACACTGCAGTCATTGGCCTCCTGACCGACGCCCAGCGTCATCATATTCGCCACCTTAGTGTCTTCCTCGACTCTCAACTAGTCGTTCTCCAGCTCAACAATGTATACCGTGTACACGATCCATGCCTCTTTCGCAAATACCTACAGGTTAGATTATTATCTCAACATTTTGATTCCATTACATTTACACATATTCCAAGACAATTGAATCAAACAACAGATGAAATAGCTAACATGGTGTTAGATTGGCATATATCAAATCAAGCTACACATACATAAAAACATCTCATACATCCTGTCACAGCATATAGATAAGATAGACATCATCATGATTATCAACAAAAAACATATGTAAACAACACAAGGATATCAAAAAGATGTATACTCATATATATATATATCATGGCCTCTTAGGCCATCCGAATGTTTACATACCAAAAATACATATGCCCGCAGGCCAGTGCCTCACCTCGGTACAAAATCGGCTCACCAGCCTATATACGATCAAAAAGATATACATGATACATCACTCAGGGTGCCTCTATCGCAACCCCACCTGCTCCTCCCTCAGGAGGAGGTGGTGGCCCACCCCCACCTGCTCCTCCCTCAGGAGGAGGTGGTGGCCCACCCCCACCTGCCCCAGGCGGTGGTGGGGGAGAATCCACAGGACCCGCCTCCCCCGGCGGCAGGCATCCACTAGTCATCGCGGCAAGCATAGCTGCTCATCGCACAATCGACCGCCATGATGGCGGTAACCCTATGCACTGCTCCAGGAACCCCTCGTCCTGGATATGGATCCACATGCCCTCAGGCACGACCTGTAACACTGTCTCCAGATGACGACGTATATCATCAAAATCACCTCCGGCCGCAGCCGAAGGAGCGTGTGATGGCCCCGCACCAGGGTCATCAAATCGGTGCCTCCTCGTCGGTCTCTCGGGCTCTGCTGGTGCCCCCGTGGCCTCATCCCGCCGACGTCTCCCTCCATGCAGCGGTCTCTTCAGCTCTCGCTGAGCTGGCGCTCTCTGGAACTCCACCTCACACCCGCGAGGTGCCAAATCTGCACATGCACAAAACAAACAACACACGATCATATAAGTATCTATCATCATAAATATAAACTGGTATATCAAAATCACAACATAAATCAAAACATATACAAAACTCAAACATACCTCGGTCATCAAAAACCTCCCCAGGAGGCAATACCATGTCCGGGTCCCCCCGGAAGTCCACCCTAGCATAGGGGTATCGAAGTATGACCTGCGGCATCTGCCACCAGATCTGTGCCGCCTGCACCGTGAAATAGTGGCCGCCTTCGCCACCACCGTGGCGAACCAAAATCTGAGACCACCGCCTCAATCGAGGCTCTTGCGCCCCAGGCACCTCTAAAAGAACCCGTGGGCGCAGCATCGACACCCTCTCCAGAAACCAAGCTACCAGGATAGAGCCGAAAGCAAACTCCCCGGTACCTGTGGACCAACAATGATCCAGCTGCATGATCATCCGCGCGTGCAGTGTCAAACCCTAGGCAAAATGCTCACGGCCCACCACCACTCTCTCCATCACCAGCAGCTGGCCACCACTGATCCGTTGGGTCGCCAGTGACCGATACACCCAAACAATCATCGCCGCTATGCAACGATGCAACAGGGCATCTAGACCGCTCACACTCACTACAGTCCCCGACATGTAGTTCTCGCCTGAGCAATATCGTCGGGCGACATCAACCAAGTGTGTATCCCTCAGTAGCACAGGCTCTGTCGGCAATGGTGTTCCCTGGAAGGGGAGCCCAGTCAAAAAATAAATATCCTCCACTGCAGTGAAGGGGATCTGCTCTCCTCGCATGAGGAAGCAGTGCAGATCTGGGCTCCACATCTGGAGCAGGAACTGGAGTAAGTACTCCTATGCCTGTATCAATGGGCACTCAAAAAACTTTAGCAACCCACTAGTTGCTAAAGCGGCTCTAACCGCAGGCCCCGCATTGGCCACAACATCTCGCAACTGCGACCAATCTCGCTCGTGCCACCGCACATCCATATTCACTGATAGCCACCTGCACACAACACAAATTATTATATCAGCTAATGCAACCATCCAATGCATCAAAAAGGCTACTTTTTAACCCTGAAAACTTGCCTCTAAAGCGCGGTTTGACCACCCCCATGCACGCACACATGCGCACCTATTCACTCTACAGGCGTGCTCGTGAGCGCGCCTGTTCACCATATAGGCGCGCTCTAGGGCGCACCTGTCAACCCCACAGGCGTGCTCTGGTGCGCGTCTGTTCACCCCATAGGCGCACACTAGTGCGCACCTGTCCACCTCACAGGCGCCCCTTAAATTCTCTCCCACGTGCATCAATGCGCGTGTATTCAGTGGACAAGTGCACACGTATGCACGCCTCCCACTGAATTGCCCGCGCATGCGGCCCCACGTCCTATGAAAAAACCCCTGTACGACCCCTCATACCTACCCTGCCCAAAAATTGGAAACCTATTTCTATGCAGGATGATCAGACCACTAACCTGAAACTCGCACACCGTCGATCGGATACCTCATGCTCCCTGAATCACCAAATCTTTTCTGGATCTGCTGGGAAAATCACTGTAGCAGCAGGTACAAATGAGGTGGCAATGTGGGCCCTACAGCTATATATAGGCCTTTTTGTCAAACTTCCACTCACCATTCCGGGAGCCCACGGCGTCCATTTTTCGAGACGTCTTCAGCCACGGGATCAGCATCCCGTCACCTACGTTTCAGCAGTCCCTGGGTCACTTTTCATCATGAGCCCCCGGGGCACCTTTTTTTCATATCATGGTCAGGTACACACGCGCATAGTCACATTTGTCAAATACAAGCTCATATCTTTGATTCTTTTTAGATATTGTTCACTTTGGGTATTTGGTTGTTATGTGTGCAGGTACTTGCTCATCGGTCATCAACATCATCCATTCAGGTATATATTCAACACTGGCATGTAGTCTATCCCACTGTATTGCATCTACATTTCTAGTCACGCCCTCTGATATTAGCCTTTAGGATCCTCATTCCCGGCTCTGCAGTACCCACACCTCCATTTGCATCTTCGGTACTGTAACCCAGTAGCATTCTCACCCACATGAGTTGTCCCATTCCTAGCACCCTTTGGCACGTTTGACACTCATGTTGTTTTTCATTACCCTTTAGGGATGGGAGTCTCGATAGTCTTTCATCATGTCGTGAATCAGCCACATACTCTTTCTCTTCATTTTTGCTAGCTTTCCCACATGGACTCCCGGGTTATCTCTTTATGGTTCTATTTTTTACCTGCACCTCCGCAGGATCATGCGCCCTTCATTTCATCCACACTCAGTTTGCCCATCTGCGAACCTACCCTCATTTCACCTACCTCATACAAAAACTCACCAATGGGGCCCCCACCCTTCATCAGTTTCCCAAGACAATTCTACCCACACTGGGGCACCCGTTTCTGTATTTGTACATTTCTCCCCAAAATTATTCATTATTCATTATTTATTATACAAACGCCTTTATTTCCAGTCATTACATTTTCTTTTGTCGTCACCGTTGGCAACTTGCTTTCTTTTGGCCATACGCAACCCATGTCACCCCTGGTTGGAGAATTACTTATCATCTACCCTTGTCGGCATCGTCCATATCTTCAGAGTACTCCACAGGTCAGTTACCTCTACCCTCTGAATTTGTTCACCTTGTCCCGCCTCTGGCACAACTTATCACCGGTCGTGTCGTCCCCCTGACACTCGACCTTGTTACACGGTTGAGGCCACTGTTTCTCTCATACATCCTCCAGCCAAGGGCAGTCTCGAGTCTTCTCACTTCTTGACTTCGTCCATGTACCTCTGCCACTTCCTCATCTCAGTAGATTCCACGGAGCCCTTTGCTTCTCGGGGTTGTGTTTCCCTTTTGTCGACATCAGCACACTTTTCCAGAAGGGCGACAGTATCTTGATTCTCATTCTCTATTTTTATGAGAGATCTCGGACGGCACAGGGTGAAACACCATTGCTCCCTGCTATTGTTTGCCCCCATAACATTCGATGCCAACACTCTCTCGTGTTATGGTGGGTCTTACTTTGCGACTATTGCAGTTATTTTTGTCATTTTCCGAAGACCTCTGAACTTGGTAGGGCCATCAATGCCCACATCATCATTGCTACTTATTACCGCGATCATTGCCTATTATTCAGAGTATGTTCCTTTGCAGAATTGTCTTATGCCTTTATCATTACCGCCCCCGAGGGCACTACAGTTGTCTACACCAACACTTTCGTCATCTTTTTCCAGAGTTACATAAAACGAGCATGGGGCATGCCCGCCTCATTTGTACACAGTTGTATATTTTTTCGGCACGTCTCTCAGAAGGTCGGGTCCTACCGGTTCCTTTTTTCTCCAACGGATCCTTCCGAACGGTCCCACTATTGCTCTCCCTTACAACAACATTCTCAGTAGAAGAAACATTGATGGATTTCGGCTATACGTATGCTCCTAACCTCATCCATCAGGGGGCATCTGTTATCACTGAAATTTCATCCGCACATGGCGACAAGAACTCCGCATCATCAAAATAGCAATGAAGTCATTCATGGCACTGAATTAATTTCATAGCAGTCCAGAAGGGTCAAAAACTATACAAAGTAACCAAAAATTGAAGGGCGCTCCACAGTAGTTTGGTGCGCGCGCACATGCACAGGACAAGAACGTACTCTGCGCGCATGCGCGCACGACGTTATGGTTGTCAACGACAAAACCCGTGCACCTGCTAAAACGACGCATTTATGAATTGGCCGGCCTCTCAACCGCTTACGGACCGGCTCCCAATCTGATTTGACTCCCAAATCCGAGTCGAATCCGTAGGGTAGGCGGGTTAATGACCTAAGGAATCTCTAAAGGGCCCCTTTTCACACTTTGAAGAGGTTACATAATCGCCCGAGGATCTGCTATAAAAATCCGTGAAGAGACATTGTTTTGGCAAGGAATTTCAGGCATCGTTATGCTGCTAAGATTGTTAAAGACTCATTCTTTAACGATAACACATTGGCAACATCGCAGGGAGTTCTTTCACTGTCATATTCAGTTCTTCTCATTGTAAGGAAAGCAAACTTTGTGAGGGCCTCAAGAGCATTCCGTTGGGGGAAGAAGGAACCACAGTATTCTTCCTTCATCGTGCTCCGATTTCATCAATAGACCAGCTCAAAACCATTGGTGACATATGTCTTGTTTGTTTTTGGTGTTTTGTTGTTTCTTTTCACAGTTTTAATTTGTTTTCGGTTGATATTAGTTTGTAGTTTTTTTTGTATTCTCTAACCTTTCCTTCCACAGCTGTCATGCCCTGCAAGACCCAACAGGGCATGTAAGCACCCTCGATTTGCTCACCAGGTGATGAATTGGGTGCGAACAATGGACATAAACATGTAAATACATTTTTGCACATAGAATCCATAAGACACAAAAAATATAAAAAACCGTATATAAACATCATAAAACACTCAGAGTACATAGATGGACGCAAGCGCCTCAAAAATGGGAACAGTAACGAGTCACCAGGCTTATGCCCTCAAAAAATATATACAAGTAGGTGTTCGTGGCACATAAAGAGTCTAAATCTGTTCAAGGCCTATGGGCCCTGTTATAATCATCTACAACACGGGCCAAATGCCTAAACAATCAGACCCATGTCCGAGGTGCCCCCACAACATGAGGCTGCATGGATGGCGGCAGGTCCTCTATCTCTGCCATCAGGACTGTGCAGGTGAGTGCAGTGAAGTTCCGCTCAACTTGTCTAAGGACCCTCTCAGCCTCTCTGGCTGGGAGGTTCCCTGCTACTGCTGCTCCCCCAGCGGCGGCTGCTGCGGCTTCTGGCCATGGACGACGCCTATTCTATGCATAGTCGGTAGGTCGCACGGGTCCCACATATGTATGAAACAAACATTTACCCGTCAAATACTCTGGCATACAAAAAATGATATATATAACAAAAAGACATAAAAATTACATATGCAAACAAAAAAAATACAATGGTGGAGACTTACCCATCTCCCCTCGCTCCTCACCAGGAGGCACGGGTATCTCTGGATCTCTAGAGAAGTCTATCCCCGCATATGGGTAGTCCTCAATAGCATGGATCTATCATGATAACCAAGAAAAGAATTCATTGTCGAAGGCCTCAACGGTCCTTCCACCACCCTCTCACGGTAGTAACACTGCCCATCTACACACTACAGGGAAAGAGGCCAAATGTCCTCGTACTACAACCTGAGGAATGAAACACGAAACTCTCTCAAAAAAGAATGAACACAAGATAGTCCCGAACTTGAAGTTCCTCTGTGTCTGCTATCGGTAATCTGTCAATTTCCTCTTCATACACTCCAGCAGTGTGGTACTCCAATCAAAAATCTGTGCATTCATGCACTGGATAGCATAGTTCATATGTGCACGCAAAGCCTGATGCACGACAGCTAAGTTGGTAATCCGCCCAATAAGTAACAAGATAGTCTGTAGTGCTAAGTTGGTAATCTTGCTAATGGGTACCTGGGAACCCATACGTTCAGTCCCAGCCTCACAGTACTCAGCTATCAACTCCGAGATCTTGCTCGGCCCCGCAGGAAAAGTCTAGAAGTTGACTGGTTCCCCTCTCCTTGAGAGGCAAGTCAGAAAGTAAATGTCCTCGGTGGTGGGCACCAATGATTTCCCCTTTAGCATAAAGGCCTCTGCATCAAGATGTCAGTAATCAATCAAGGCATTCAGTAGCCTTGGTTGCACACGCATAAACGGACATAAAAATAATTTGAGTAAACTGCATTGCATTAACACGGCCACAACATTCGGATTTGCAGAAACCAACTCAGTGATTGCCTCATGCTCCCTCTCCCTCCACTGGACATACATCGTGCCAACACAACAAGGTAAAGGAGGGTCAATACTTCTTTTAGTTTTCTTTTCCATCAATAAGGGGGGGTACACGCAGGCTGTATAGGTGACAGTCGCGTGTACACGCGTGCAGGCTTTACTCTGCACGTGTGTACCTAGGGCTGACCTTTTTAAGGTCAAAGCCCACCCAAAAAATAACTTAAATGACTACATTGAAGTATTGAATAGCTATATAAGGGAGTTTGTACTTACTTGGTCCAAGCAGAAGTTCGTTTCGTCCACTGTAGCTCCCAGAATCACTATCTTTGGCAAAGGGGGTCTTTTGGCTCCAGAGTCAATTTCCAAATCAACAATGGTGATAATGAGCTGCCAGCTTCTATTTATAGACTTTTTGGCATCTTTTTGTCACTTTTTTGGCCCCCCTTATCAGTTTCTTTATACCAAAAACCATTTAGAGTGATCTAGGAGTTATATGGGAGGGATTTGATCAGGTATTGGGACAATTTTGTTTGAGTTTCGAAAAAATATTGACGGTCCATAAAAAAAAATTAAAAATAAATAAAAAATCAACTTGAGCATATAGGTTAGGATACCACCCCAACTTTTGCATCTTGTTGCCTTTTTCTTATGCTATAGGATCGATCCCATCCTTTTGTGACACGGAACCATCATATCTTCTCTAGAAGTGTCGCAACTTGGTGGTAGAGCTTACCAGAACATGAATGACCTAGGTAGGTCCTGGTTGCATTATGGTGTCCATGCCATTTCGAAAAACACTGTAGGCTCGGCAGTCCATATAGTCTTTCCTGAATATGAGTTTGAGCCTCATTTGCATGAGTCTTTTTCACTCTTTGTCTTACCCTCAGGACTCCCAAAATATAACGGGTCTCCTTTTAAGCCCTTTTCAGACCCTCTAAAAATGAAAATATTGTCGAGCGATCTTGTGACCTTTCATGCTCGTTAAACTGAAATTTGAAGTCACGTCTGTCCGGCAGTAGTTTACCCATTTTTTGGTCTAGACGGTCAACTGTACGAACAAAGGTACACTCTATCGAATTCCCATTCTTTAGAAGAGTATTCTCAGGTATAATTTTATTCCTTTTTCGGGCTTGAGGGACTAAATTTATGAAAAAGAAACCCCCACGGAGTCCATAGTTAAGCTCTTTCCAGACTCCCTAAAATTGAAAAGATCACCGAGTGACCTTATTTTTTCACACTCGTTAAATTGGTCCAAAAGAATATTCCTGACAGAGTCCATAGTTAAGTTTTTTTCAGACTCCTTAAAAGTGAAAAAATAGCCGAGTGATCTTGTCCTTGTCACACTCGTTAAAATGGTTTTGAATTGACATCTAATCGGTGCTATTTTATCCCTTTTTTGAACCGACTAGACTATTGTCGAAAAAGGTACCCCAACGGAGTCTCCTTTTATGCTTTTTCAGACTCTCTAAATATGAAAAACCACCGAGCTTACCTTCTTTGGGCTCGTTAAACTTACATCGAAGGACGTTACCATTGTGTGTTCTGTCAACCGCATTTGCATACCTTACCCACCATCCTTGTAACAGTTTTCTTCTGCGTCTTAACACCTTTGGCCGCCGGAGGAATTTTCCCAAGTATCATGTTACCAGAACATCATTCTTGTCCTTGTGCCTCGAGCTTGTATGTTTGCAGTACTTGTTCCTCCGTTGTAACATAATATTCCTTTATTCTTTTTCAAAAATTACCAAAAAGAACAAAAAAATCAAACATACCCCAAAAAGAGGATGGGAAAAGTATTTTCTTTATTGGCAGCATAATGAGTCGCCCTTGGATAAAACACATCTGTCTGTTTGATCATTAGACTATGGGATGTAGTACGACCTTAGGAATCTTTTCTCGCTATATAGAGTTGTGTACTCCACCGTTTGGTTACTCTTCCAAACATATGGAGAGTTTGCGTTACCTCCTGCTTCATAGACTTATGATTAACATATATGCTGCCTGAGTCTTATCACTTGTCGTGCTATTGTCCAAGGGAAGTTTGTCACTGAGCCTGAGTCGGCCCCTTTGCAATATGTCTCTTGTCCGCATACCCGGCCATCCTGAACGTCCAATCAAGTCCTTGTTCGAAATCACGGAAGCCTTCAGTCCGATCATCAAGATTATCAAGTCCATAACCGACGATCCATCGAAGACCTATGGGTAGTGCAGTCGTACACTCATATTACACTCCTACCCAAGTTTTATAATATTTTGAAGTTGTTGCTCGAGATCTGAAGTACATCCATCAGGCCGAATCAGCTTCTGGAAGATGGGTACTCTATATGTATATCTTTCTCATTTCGAGATGTAGCTCCGCCGTGTATTATTCGCGGCTACTCTTTATAGTTATTTGACATGGATCTATAGTGTATTTGATTGGTAGCCATGGTTTTATTTTATCCCGAGCATGGGTATGCCCGCCTCAGTGAGACATTTGTTATTTTGAAGACGACACCTCCTGGTTCCTGATCCTTGGGCTCACTCATTCAACACATCAGTCCAGATTGGTAAAAGATTACTAATGTATTTCAGCCATCAGATGCTCTTCCGACCTCACACATTAGGGGGAATATATCTGTTATAACCCTAAATTGCACCACACATGATTACCTGGCATCAGACCAACTCATGTCCCTTCATTGCCAAAACATCTGTTGAACAACTCTTTGGAAATCCTCTTGTGTCAAGGCCCACGTGCCCTAACCCATTATTGCACATGTGTGCACGATGGCTGGCTCACTATAGCCCGCGTGTACCTAACAAAGCACGAAAAAAGGAAAGTTGTCGATGGAACAAAAAGCTATAGGTTAGTTAACTGAAACTCCCAGCCATGCATGGCCGAGGGTTCGTCCAAAACCCTAGCTCCTTCTAGCCTATAAAAGAAGGGGTAGGGGTACCATTTGGAGGAGGAAAAAATATAGAGAAGAAACTCTGCCCATTTACATAATCCATTGTCCCAACCCTTTAGCCTTTCCTCATGCCAAAGGAGATTTAACACAAAGTAGTTGGAGGATAGAAAAAGAGGAGCCCAGGATCAAGATCAAGGAGTGGTGGCCGGTCTCGACTTTGATTGTAAGTTGATTCATTTTTCAAGTAATAAAAGAATACTTTTCCCGTCCCAATGCATGAATTATCTATGGTTTGGTTAATTTGTGCTTAATTTCTAACCCTTTAGTAGAAAAGTAGCATGGATGCATAGTTGTTATATGTCTTGATTGCAGGTCATCTGTGGAAGGAGCAGCGCAAGCAAGTGGTCATAGCGCAACGAAGGATCTACACCAAACGTCGGTAACAAGGTTACTAGTCCTTTTCTATGTATGTATTGTGAAAGAGGGGTTTAAGTTTTGGGTTGTAGGTTAAAAAGTAATTTCTTTGCGGTCAAAATATGCATGCAAGTCTGACCCTAGTTTGCTAGTCTGTAGGATATTTTTCCCAACAACACCAGGCGAAGCGAAGATCGCAGGATCTCGCCCCTTTCGTGGGATTTTTGGGCTTTTAGGGTTTATGTAATGGGTATGAGATGTCGGCCCATGGGTTCACCCATGTTTAGGCCCCTTTTTGTAATGTATAAATAAGTAGCTAGGCGATGTAAGTACGTGGTTCTAAGTGTTAAGAGTTTGATCTATGTGATTGTAGAGGTCATTGGCTTAGTTCATGACTAGAGTATGTTAAGACTTGCAGAGCTAAGTGCAAGTGATTGTAAGTGCTTTGTGCACAAACTATGTAAGGCTTGTGTTGTGATATAACTCGGGGAAGGAGGACCTAGCAAGATGCGCATAGATTTCCTATCCTATGCAGAGTCATCTTTGTGGCTTAGTGTCTGTAAGGAAATTGAAGAGACTAATAAAGAAGAGAAGAAGAGTTGGTGGACGTAGCCCCACATTGGGGTGAACCACGTATATCATGTGTCGATGTGCTTTGTTGTTCATATAGTTTATGTATTTACTTGATTAGTGTAATGATCTTGATGCATGATAGGTAGATCTAGTTGATGCTTAGTGCTTTATGTGTGAATGAATGATAGATCTACTATGATGTTATGTGATGAATTATTAGATGTGCTTAGATCTTGATTAATACTACGATGTTCTGTAATAAGGGTTGAACCTGCGATATGAATAAGGGTTAAAGACTAATGAATGTTATTGGATAAGTGCTCTGTTAAGCATTGTGATCACAGATATGTGTCCCAGCTAGGTTGTAGACACTTGAATCCTGCAACCCTCCCTACCTCTACCTCGGGTGAGACTTCATATGCTTCGCAGGTGTTGCTGAAAGGGTCGGTAGTTAGGGTTTTGTTGGTGCGATGTTGAAGCGTTGAACCCTGGGTCTTCCCCTGTTCCAATAGTATTTCAATCCCATCCTCTGTCAGGAAGTATAAGAATAGGTCTGGGTTGTATGAGCTACAGGGAGAAATGAACAAAATCAATCCCCCTACATTTGATGGTGAGCACAAAAAGGATGAGGATGTAGAGACATGGATGCTAGGAATGATAAATTATTTTCAGTTGCATAATTATTCTACACAGAAAGAAGGGAGAATCACCATCTACCAACTCAAAGGAAAAACATCAATGTGGTGGGATGAGTTTGTGCAAGTGCAACACATTGATGAGAAAAAGGTTACTTGGAGAGAATTCGAAAGGTATTTTCAAAATAAGTACTTAGGATATTCTTGGAACTACTGAAGTATGTTTCATTCATCAAGGATGAACATGTTAAGATTCAGAGGTACCTCAGTTGGCTGCCATCATTTATCAGTGATAAGATACAGTATGATGATCCCAAGACACTGGAAGAAACCATAAGGAGAGATAAATTCCTCTATTATCATCATATAGGAAGACAGACATTCCAAAAGTCTTGGGAAGACAAGAATAAAATCAAGATGGAATAGAGAAAGAAGGGGACCAAGCCACCATTTTTCAAAAAAAATACTCAGGGACAACCAGCCTCTAACGATCCCAAAATGAATGAAACAATGGGGAAAAGACCAAGGAAACCACCTATTTAATGTTGGGGTTGTGGGGGAGATCATATGTATAGAGATTCCCCTCACAGAGATGAAAAAGTGAGGATTGTTCACAATGTACAACAAGTCGATACAGTGGAGAACATGGGAAGAAATGTACCTAGAATCTATGCGGCCCTAGATAACAAGAAAGATGAGTTTCATTCACATATTATTGAAGTGGAAGGTAAGATCAACAATCAACTCATTGCTATTTTAATTGATTTAGGAGCTAGTCATAGCTATCTAGATCCTAAGATGGTGGAAATATTTAATTGCCAAGAAGCAAGCTTGGAAAACCTTGGTTGGTGCAGCTAGCTACGGGAGCTAAAAGGAAAATTAATGATATGGTTAACGCATGTCTCATGGACATGAATGGATTGAGCACCATGGAATATTTAAACATCATACATTTAGGCTCATATGACTACCTAATCGGTATGGATTGGTTGGACCAACATCATGATATCCTATGCTATTATAATAAGGCATTTACCTACATGGATGGGGAAGGGAAATTGAGCATAGTTAAGGGAATTCCCAAGGTAGTAACCATCAAAGAAGGTTCATCCTTGTGGCTGAAGAAAAGTGTTAGGAAAGGGTGTCAAATATTTGTAGCACATATGGAAGAGACACCTAAAGATAAGGTTCCAAATATCAAAGACTATGAAGACCTAAAAGAGTTTGAAGATGCATTTAGAGAAATATTGGGGTTTCCACCCAAGAGAGATATTTATTTCTCCATCAATCTGATGCCTGGATTAGCCCCAGTATCAAATACCCCTTATAGGATGAGTGCACCAAAATTGAGGGAATTGCAAATGAAACTTGAAGAGCTTCTAAATAAGGGGTATATATGTCCAAGTGTGTCACCTTGGGGTGCCCCAATATTATTTGTGAAGAAAAAGGATCGAACGTTGGGACTTTACATCAACTTCAGGAAACTAAATAAGGTAGCTGTGAAGAAAAAGTATCATTTTTGAAGGATAAATGACCTCTTTGACCAGCTGAAAGATGAAAATACAATCTCTAAGATTGAAGTCAGGTCAGGTTATCATCAGGTGAGAATTAAAGAAGAACAAATCAACAAGACAACCTTCAGAATGAGGTATGGCCATTATGAGTTCACAGTGGTAATGATCGATATTCATATTGGATTGGAAATTCAAGTTTCTCCAAAATTGAGCAATAGGACTGCTAAAGGTCCATTGGACCTACTACGGTCCTGAGGATGCGACCTGAGAACTTGAGGATGCTATGCGGGAAGAATACCCATATGTTTTTTAAGACTTTTAAATTTTTGCTTGTACATGTGTATGTAATTCACTAAAGACGGTGCATAAATAATGGGAGGGGATTGTAATACCTGTAGGTCAAACCCCAATTGCAAATATAAATGTAATTGTTCATATAGGATGGTGAGCCAAGATACTTTGGGGCCAGAGTGCCTTTGTATTTATGTATTTTGAAGGCAGAGTTCCTTTGTGGTTATTAGGATGGAGACCCAGGAACTAAAAGGCTAGTGAGCCTAAGTTTGTAAAATGTAATCACACTTAGTTTTTAAGGAAAACACATCATTGCTGCAGACCAACCAGGTAAAAGAGTATGGGGGGGTAAACTCCACTAGAATGGGAAAGGGGGGGCGAGGCTAAGAGTTTAGGGAAAAGGGGCTAAGATAAGGGGATTAATTCCAAAATAATATTTTATTAATATTCTATTGCGGAAAACAAACCCCATTCTATTTTCTCGAAAATAAAAGGGGTCCCCTTATATTTGTTTGGGAATATCACCTTTATTTTTATTTGCTTTTTTCATTTTTAGTAATTTTTTACGTCTTGTTTGTACTTTTTTATGTTTCCGTCATCTTCTTGTCTTCGATACCTTTCTGTTGATATAAGGATTGCTTGGTTTGGCTTCCTGGATTAAAAGTTATGCTTGTTTAAAGGTTTTCCATACTAGCCCCTCATACTCTTGCATGAATTAGCTAGGTTAATGGTTTATTTTTAGGCTAACTCATTATGAGTGTTTGTAGGTTCAGGATCTTACATATGGACTTCCTACTCCTTTGTTTTAATATAGACTAAATTCTAGAAAATCTTTTGCTAAAATTTTAGGTTAACTAAGGTATATTTTTATTAGATATAACTTTATCATAAATTTAAATTTAGTTAGGATTGTTTATATTAGTTTTGTCAATATAAATTTTATGTTTGTAATATATATATATATATATATATATATATATATATATTATTTTCTAGTTTGTCTATGATCTATGAAAATAGCCTCCGAGAATCACATACATCACAGAGTACCTTAACCACACATTTTACCAATTATCCTACAACTCATGTATATATATTAATAATATATTAATTATTATATAAAATAACTTTAAATAATAAAGTTTTATTAATTTTAATTAAGATATAATTTTAAGTTTTTGTACGTTTAAAATTTGTGTCAAAATCTTATACAGGAATACCCTTCACCACGATCTTTCTAAGCTTTTCACTCTCCTCATTGTAGGTTGGTTAAATAATATAAACTCAATAGAGTTACTTTTACACATTGCGTATATTAACATTGTGTTTTCACCCATGATCAAATCAAACCAACAACGAGTTGACTTTTAGACGTCATATCTCTAGAATCTTGGCACCAAATCTGGCTTGTAAGGATTCCTTGGATAGTTCAGATAATGGATAACATTCTGGAGACCACAATTTAATCAAATCTGAGAGTTTAATATTCTTAAATACTTAGCGGAACAAAGGCAATTTCTTAAAAAAACATATTTCATTAATTACAGATTCATTATTCGCCAATAAAACCACACTGAGAAGCATATGAAAATACAACATAAATGTCTCTTTAATTTCTCTCATTTGTATTCGTTGTTCTCTTTGTTTATACAGGATTAGCATAAGATTATCGTTGAAAAAAATCAATGTAGTTGAAAATCCTGGAAACGCAAAACAAGATTATCATCAAATCGCACAGAGATTACGAAGTTCAACTCACAATAAATTCATGAGATCAAGCATATAAAAAGAAGGGAAAATCCATGCAGAAATTTGGTTATCCTTGAGATCACAACTTGGAGCATTGAAGAGCATTAGTTATGATTTGAACAAAAGCTAGTTTTGCGGGGTTGATTTCAAGCAAATGGAGAAGAACTTTGCAAAATGGAGACATGGGTTTCGTGCGTAACGAGTCCATTTAGACATGGGTTTTTCCTAAAATTTGAAAGATCTAAGAGATATGTTTAATCTTCTAAAACAATTTTTCCCAGAAATTTTGTGGTGGTCTGTTTCCAAATTTTCATAAATCTGTGTGGTTGCGCCTAGTAAAGAAAGGAATTGGAATATGGTTTGGAGTCCAAAACGTGTAGGAGAGTATTAAGGTTACAGTTTGATTCCAGATAATGGGATCATATTTATTTATAATGAGAACCAGAGCAATTTTGAGGCGGGGGGATTCCAAGTTCTGTAGAGGATTAATCTCTTTTCACTGTTGTAAGGAGGATAAAGAGAGGTCGAATCCCGGAGGAGGAGGAGGGATTACATTGTTGTAAACTATGTTTTTCTTAGGATATTGACTTTCAATTAGACCAAAAAATGAAATACTCTTTGTTTTTATCTAATTATTGAGCACTATTGTTTTTTGGATCATTAATAAAGAGATATCATTCAGTTCTTGTTTATCTTCTATTTTTATGGGTGTGATTAATTTTTCAAGCACTATTGTTAGATTAAATAACTCGTGCTTATTTAGAATCATTGACAATCTGCCAATCTGTCTTGCAGGGTTGAACAAAGGAGGATTTAAGAATGAATATTATGTCTGATCAGGATTTTGAATACTTGATCATTAGCTATTTAATAATTTAGTGTCTTATTGGTCTTGTTATAATTTATGTTATGTAATAGAACTATTTTTGTAGTTTAACATAGATTTATTGGTTCATATTCTTAACAAGAACTTATATTGCTTTCAAGAAGACATTTAAATCATTAATTGTTAGCTATCTATTAGTCTAATAAAATACTTGTCTTGTCTTATTCTTGTCATCCTATTTGGACTGTTCATGTAGCTTGACATGACTCATTGGTTTGAATTCAATTTTCATTTGAACTTGGATATATGTATAATAGAAATTTGATAATTATTTATCAAATAACTATTCATGCATATTTTTTTGATTAGCAGCAGATCTAAGAATGATTTCTCGAGTATGTTCGCTCCATTTTATTCTAAGTTCAAGTTCGTCCATATTTTATTGTTTTTCCCTTGATTAGGAAGAGATCTATATATTTTCCTAATTAGCATAGAATAGACTTACTTAGATATTATATGCATTTAGACTAGAAAACATTTGCATATAGATTCATTTATTTAAAACCAAAGTATCCTTTCGTAGGAGAAAACATTTAGGTGGTTTGGATGAGCCCTCATTTCATCTTACTCATTTAGCTAAGTTTGATTAGATTAGATTAGATTAAAATTTAGATTAGGTTAGTTTTAGGTAAGGGAAACTGGACCCATTCTAACTAGTTAGAATCACCATACCAAATGGATAAGGGTCTAATTGAGGCCTTGATCGGGTGATCTCTATAATGTTGAGCATGGTCAGTTTTAGCCATTAACATTTTTAGCGCTAGAAGGGGGGCCACAGATAGATTGTATGTGTAGAGTCTATTTTAAAAGCTTTTAACTAATCATGGATCTTGTTTACATTCCTACATTGGGTCATGCTTTTAGTGCATGTAGGCCTACCAGATAGATACCCCAAAAACAACTTGAATCCTTGTCTAATTTAACATTTGATGGTGAGAGTAAAATTTCTGCTTTAGATCATATTTATCAATTTATAGATAAAATAATTTTTTTTAAATCACTAATGATAATGAAATTTGCAAGTTTTTTACTCTCACATTTCAAGGGTGGATTCAGAAATGGTACAAAGCACTACCAAATAAGTCTATACATTCATGGAACCATTTTATGGAGGTTTTTATATTGGCCCATGGGAATTATAATTATGAAGAATTGTGTTTAGAAATTGAAAATCTTTCTATGCATGCAAATGAATCTCTTGATGAATTTTATGTTAGATTCATGTCACTTTGTTTTAGATTACATCTTGAGGACTTAACTTCAATAGAAGATCTGATTAAATGTTTTACTTCTCTTGTTGTTCATGTCAAAGAATGTAAGAAATGAAATGAGGATGAACATGATGTGTTATATCCATTAGTTAATTTTGATTCCACATCTAATTTTGTTGAACCCATGAATAAATTAAACATTGTATCACAGTGACACACACTAGGATTTTCCTTCACACGTTTTCAGATCCCAGAAAATGAAAGTACATATTTAAATTTGAAATATGAAAATGCAGCCAAAATATCCTAATGGTTGTGATCATCACAAAGAAAATTCAATATTTACCTAATGAACAAATTGATCTTTCATCCTCAGAGGTAAATCCAGGACTAGTTCCTATTTATTCAACATAAAGTTTATTATTAGATCAGAGTTCTAATCTTATCAATGAAGATGAAAATCACGACGACGAATTTTTTTGAAAACATCTAATTTATTGTACTCTGGCAATAACTATGTTATGTACCCAGATTTATTTTCTAATCTAGATACATATAATCCCTCCACTAATTCTTTTGGTGAAACATTTTCTTCAACTAGTTCAAATTTATTTGAGAATGAAACTTTTCTGGATGATGATCCTTTGCCTATCAATATTAATTATGAATCTCTTTCTTATCCTTTTGATGGTGTGGTTGATTAAAAATTTTCATGTGATTTTGATGGCTTCCACCCAGGCACCTACCTCAGTAGGTTCCGCGCCTGACCTCCTGGTCTTAAGGATCGCTCAAATTCTACCTTCGAGCCGAAGTGGCTCCCTCGATTCTCCACTGGAATCTCTATTAAAATCGACCCACAGGTCTTCCTTCTCCTTATAGCGTTTAGGCCCAATCACTTCTCCGTTCACAACAGAAAAGTAACAATCGGGTTTCGGGGTTTTCCAATCCCCGATGTCACAAACCTTTGCTTTTTCGAATTCTCGATCTCCGATATCACGTGATACTTCAACTTTGGTTAGCCCCTTGGGCTAGGCTCGTGGTCCAGGCGACCCTGCCTTATATGACCACAGTCCTATCTCTTATTGGGATTCGGGGTTTCGACTGTCGAAATGTATTGGACCTCTTGTCCTCAGGATCCCCGATTTCCCGATTCTTGATTTCCCGATAAGTGACTTTCCTTTCGAGATTTTTCCCGATTACTTTGATCTCTGCCACGGATCCCCTCGAGATGGATGGTCTTGATCGCTTCTCGCGATTTTGCGGTTTTAAATGTCAAAATGTCCCGACATCTTGTCCTCTTAATCCCCAGAATGCTAATGGACTCCTGATCTCCACCATGTGTCCCAACTGATGGAGGGTCCTGATTCAATCCCTAGATTTCGAGACTTTCGATGCCTCGATGACACAATTTCCCTGTCAACTTAAAACCCCGGTAGCCGATATACCGACGGGTGCTCGATTATTGCCACGTGTCTCCTCAAGATGGACGACTCAGATTGATTTTGAGATTTTCACTATGAAAATTCCCGATCTCTCGTCCTCGTGACTCCCGATTTCACAAATGCCAAAATCCCAATGCCCACGCCTCTCGTCAGGACTTTCCTCCTCTCGTTCACGAAGATTAAACCTTGTGCAACTCCTGGCTGATCCAACGACTGACGGGTATCCAAGTGAGATATGACGGTCCACACTCCCCTGAGCTTATACATTGGAAACCCGGTCGTAACCTCCTCACTCCTTTGTCAGATCGGACGGCTGGTAGGATTTCGCTGATTCTCTACAAAGGATTCTAATCATCTGTTTTTTTCCCCCTGACGATTCCTGCGAATGAACTGAGTGCTCCTCCACACACTTGTCCGCCTATGGTGCAAACTTATGACACCTTCTTGATACTTCCAGTCGCAACTTCCCTGCGCTGTCCTTCAACGGTTTAGAAGGCCTTATCCTTCCTGAGATTTCTCACAACTCGGAGTCTTAGAGAAGACTCTTGCGTGCACTCCTTGCGGCAACCTTCAAACACTTTCAAATGTTGAATTCCCTTTGACCCTGCGCACACCTGCAGTAGCAGTCTCTCAATACTTCGCTTAGGTTCGCAACCCTGAGACCTCACTCGGCCTGCGCACTCCTTGCACGACTCCTGTGCCTTACTGCACTTCTATGTGAATGAGAACAAAAGCTATCTAGTCTGAGCTTTCAGAGACAAACCTCTGAACACCTTGTCGATGCACTCCTTGCGGACAATTCAACTGCACTCCTTGCAGGAATCTTGCTTAGATAGAGAAACAATTGAAACTCATTCTCCTTACTCTTCCTCTCTCAGATTTCAAACATTCAACAAGAAATCATTCATACATAGCATAAAAGAAATTGCATGACAGAAAGAGTAAAACATTCATGAGCATAACATTTAAAGATGCATACACAGAGAATATATGAACACCATGAGTTTGAATCACAACTTCTTTGTATTTAATTCAGAACTTCTGTACATGGAGTCTGCTACACAACTCTCTGCTTCTCTTCTATGCTCTCTTCTCTTTTTTTGTTACAATGATACAAGTGAGGGTGTCTATATCCGTTTTCCCTCCACTCCTTCTAAAACTGTCTAATCTCAGAATTCAAAGCTACCTACTAACGTAAATGCCTTCTACCTACTATGGACGAGAGCGGATCGCTCAAGGTCCTTTACAATATATAAGTACACCTCTCCTTAACTATCACATTTAAGTTTGGCGCATCCAATTTTCAAAAGTTTTTAAAACAATTTATCATGTGCTCAAAATGTGTTGCGCTTGCCCCATGCTCGCTTGAGGTTGGCGATGCTCCTGCATCATACTCCCTCGCTTGAAAATTTTCATGGACTCTTGTCCATGAGCTCTTGCACAGTCTTTCCATGCTTTTGAATTTCTGTTTCATTCTCCCAACTGGCATCTTCAACTGGATGTCCTTTCCACTTGACCAAGTATTCAAAGTATTGTCTTCTTTTGGTCTTCTTACTAATTCTTTTGTCTAGTATGCTTTCCATTTGTGGCTTCTCTGCAGCTGGCATCTGCTTTTTCCACTGAACCTCTGACTATTCATCGTTTGTTCCTGCTTCCTCAGCTCTATATGGGTACAAATCTGAGACATTGAATATCGTAGAAATTCCGATCCCATCGGGTAATTCAATCTCATAAGCATTTTCCCCAAATTTATTCAAGACCTTGCATGGTCCGATCTTCTTCATCTTCAGTTTATTATATGTTCCTCTCGGGAACCTTTCATTTCTCAAATGTGCTAGAATCAAGTCACCAACTTCAAATTGAAGTTGTCTCATGTGTTGATCTACTCTGCGTTTATACTCTTGGATTGAATTCTTTAATCACTCCTTCACCTGGCTGTGAAGTTCCTTCATCGCCTTTGCAAAATGTTCTAAACTAGCGCTCCTAGTCGCATTTTGTTCTGAATCTCTCAATTCAGAAATTCCCCTTGGCTGTATGCCACAGACAATCTGAAATGGACTATGTCCTGTACTTCTGTTGATTGAATCATTATAAGAAAAATCCGCCTGTGGTAATATGTTGTCCCACTGGCTGTGGTGTTCTGTCACCAAGCTCCTCAACAAGTCTCCTAAACTCTTGTTTACGACTTCTATCTATCCATCCGTCTGAGGATGATAAGTTGAACTAAATGACAAGTTAGTTCCCAGCTTCTTCCATAAGGTCCTCCAGAAGTGTCCTACGAACTTCGTATCTCTATCCGAAACTATGCTCCTTGGTAAGTCATGAAGTCGAATGACTTCTTTGAAAAACAGGTTCGCAATGTGAGTTGCGTCGTTGGTTTTCTGACATGGAATGAAATGTGCCATCTTGGAAAATCTATCCACCACCACAAAGATTGAATCAAACCCCCTTTGTGTTCTTGACAACCCCAATATAAAATCCATGCTGACTGCATCCCCGGACCTCTCTGGTATGGGCAATGATTGATAGAACCCTGTATTCTGTTTCCTTCCTTTCGAATGCTGACAAATCCTACATCTGTCCACAAACCTTTTAACTTCTGCTCGCATTCCCAACCAAAAGTAGGATTCATTCAGTTTTTCGAATGTCTTGTCATGACCGAAGTGTCCGACTAATCCTCCACTGTGTTTTTCCTTCAACAAATTCTCCCTCATAGAGCATTTCAGAATACACAGTTGATTACCTTTGAATAGTAATCCCTCCTGGATCATGTATTCTGCCCATTGGCTCCTGTCTCCAAGAATTGGATTCTCAGCTGCTTCATATGCCTCCTTAAAATCTGGATCATCTCTGTACATGTCCCTGAGGTCATCAAAACCTAGTGTTTTGACTTTGAACTCCTGCAACAGCAAACACTTCCTGCTCAAAGCATCAACAACTTTGTTAGCAGTTCCAGAAATATGTTTAATCACAAAAGTGAAATTTTTCATATATTCAACCCATTTTACATGTCTCTAATTCAACTTTTCCTGTTGAGTCACAAACTGTAGTGCATGATTTTCATTGTATAAGACAAACTCTTGTGGAATTAAGTAATGCCTCCATTTCTTCAATGCATGTATAATAGCATAAAACTCCTTATCATAAGTGGAGTATTTCACTTTCACTTCATTCAACTTCTCGTTGAAGTATGCTATTAGCTTGTCTTCTTGACTCAAGACTGCTCCTATTGCAAATCCACTTGCATCGCATTTCACTTGAAATGTCTTTTGAAAATCAGGCAACACCAGAATTGGTTGTTCTGTGATTTTCCTCTTCAAAAGATTAAAACTCTTCTCAACCTCTTCTATCCAGTGAAAAGATTTATGTCTTTTCTTCACTGTATCCATCATTGTTGCATTAATTCCACTGAAATTCCTGATGAACTTTCGGTAGAAACTAGCCAATCCGTGAAAACTTCTCACCTCAAATATGTTCTTCGGTGATGGCCAATTCTTGATCACCTCCACCTTATCTAGATCCATCCTCAACCTGTCTGCAGAAATAACAAATCCCAAATAAATGAGCTTTGTCTTCATGAATGAGGATTTCTTCATGTTTATAAGCATCTTTTCCTGCTGTAGCCTCTTCATCACAATAGCCAAGTGTTTCAGATGCTTTGCCTTTGTTTTACTGAAAATCAGTATGTCATCCAGATACACAATGAAAAATTTCCCGATGAATTCTTTCAGGAAGTCGTTCATCAACCTCATAAAGGTATTTGGTGCATTTGTTAAGCCAAATGGCATAACAAGCCATTCATATAGCCCTTCATTTGTCTTGAATGTTGTTTTCCACTCATCACCTTCTCTCATGAGAATTTGGTGATATCCGCTTTTCAAATCAATCTTCGAAAAATATTTTGCTCCACTTAAGCAATCCATCAAATCATCCATCCTTGGCAATGGAAATCTATACCTGATGGTTATCTTGTTAATGGCTCTTGAATTAGTACACATCCTCCAGCCTCTATCTTTCTTCGGACTGAGTACTGTTGGAACAACACATGGACTCAAGCTTTCTTTGACCAAACCTTTGTCCAACAAATCCTGGACTTGTCTTTTGACCTCTTCATTCTCTTGCGGCGTCAATCTATACGCGGATTTGTTTAGAAAACTGGATCCTAGTATGAGATCAATGTGATAACTCACACTTCTGATCGGTGGCAACGAACGAGGTAATTCGTCCACTACTATGTTAGCGAACTCTTCCAGCAGTTCCTGAATCTCTTTTGGTAAATCATCTATTCTTGTGATATTTAAAATAATCTTTGGCTTCCTGACCACAATGAATTGTGGTTCCTCCTTCTTCTTAACCTCTGTAAGAAGTTCCTTCCCACTCATGAGAAGTACAATGTTACTTACTTCCGGTTTCACCTCCTTATCCTTGATTGGAAGCAACATGTGAGCTATCACATTCTTTTCTAAGGTATATGTGTTCATTCTCCTATCATGAATCACATTTCTGTCATATTGCCATAGTCTACCCAACAATAGATGACAAACATCCATAGGAATAACATCACATAATATCTTATCATTATATCCTCCTATCTTAAATTCAACTAAACATTGTTTAGTGACATTTACCTGATGTCCCTTTTGTAGCCATGAAACTTTATATGGACTTGGATGTTCAATCGTCTCCATCTCTATCTTTTCTACCATCTCTGTCGAAACGAGATTATCTGTGCTACCACTGTCCACAATGACCTTGCATACCCTGTCCTTGGTTTTGCAAGCAATCTGAAAAAGTCTGTTTCTTTGGACTGAACTCTCCACCTCCTTCTCTGGTGTTAAGAGAACTTTCCACATCATCAGTGATCTCCCACCTTCAACATCCTCCGCCTCAACATTTCGCCCCTGTGCTTCAATGATGTGAGTCTCTCCACCCTCTTTCTTTTTGTCTGGACACTCGTAAGACTTGTGCCCATTCTTTCCACATGTGAAGCATGTTATTACTCCACCTCTTCCTCTTCCTCTACCTCTGGTACGAGGAAACATATTATTATCAACATACCCTCCTCTCTGTTCAGTATGTTGCCCTCTCTGTTCATCATATTGCCCTCGCTGTGAGCTTCCGCCTCTCTCAGTTCAAGTCTGAGGTTTCTTCGAATCCTCCTTGGGCTTATGATATTTATCCTGGGAAACTGACTTGCCTCTGGGTTGACTTTTTCCTCTGCCTCTTTGACCCTTCTTTCAGATCAGCTTCTCTTCAACCTTTAGAGCCAAATGATAAGCATCTTCCACCGTTCGGATGGTTACCATGCTCATCTCATCCTGAATGTCATATCTCAGGCCATTCATGTACCTAGAAACCTTTTCATCATCGCTTTCCCAATGACCTGCCCTGATGTTCAGCCTGTAGAATTCTTCAGTGTATTCTTTCACTGTCATCAACTTCTGTCTCAGGTTCTGCATTCTTCTGAACAGAGTAATCTGATAATCACTGGGGATGAATTTTGCCTTCATCTTTGCAATCATCCTATCCCAACTCCTGATTTTATGCTTGCCTCTGCAACGTCTATTAGCTTGTAGTTCATCCCACCACAATGTTGCGTGTCCCTTCAATCTTGTGATAGAATGCTTGACCTTCTTGTCCTCTTCGACATCTTCATAGTCAAAATAAGTATTCAGAGCTCTAATCCAGTCTAGAAGCTCTTCAGCATCCAGTTTTCCTTCATAAACTGGAATGTCCATTTTCACTTTTGCACCCATTCTTGCAATAGCTCTAATCAAACGTTTGTTTGCGGCATCTTCGGCTGCAACTTCTTCTTCATGATCTACTTCAATTTCACTTTCGGAATCACTGAGATCCCCAATACCGACTGTGCATCTCTATGCTATCTCCATGTCCTCCATTCTGGCACGAAGATCACGCATCTCTCCTTCCATCTCTGGATTTTTCATCTGCCTACCCCTTCTCCTTGGCATTTCCCTCTCCTCTTCCGGATTGGGTGATTGTCTGTCCCTCCTTCTTAGTGGCATGGTGAAATTCTCCTTTCTCTGCTACAGAAAGGAAAGAACCTTTCTGTGCTCTGATACCACTTGATGGCTTACACCCAGGCACCTACCTCAGCAGGTCCCGCGCCTGACCTCTTGGTCTTAAGGATCGCTCAAATTCCACCTTAGAGCCGAAGTGGCTCCCTCGATTCTCCACTGGAATCTCTATTAAAATCGACCCACAGGTCTTCCTTCTCCTTACATCCTTTAGGCCCTGTTATCGCACGGTTTGTAGGAAAGGGCCAAGGGCTTTGAAACCGGCGTAACAGGAGCTTCCCCACCCACTGTCACCTCGATGGGGGGCTCTTTCTATTTAGGAGGGCAAGTCCAAGGGAGACGTCCCCAAGTCAATCTGGATAAATGAAGGGAAATGGATAAAGACCAAGTCAAAAGGAGACCCTTCCACAGATTGATGCCCGATAAGATAGTCACCACTGCCAATGTACCTGCTTGCGATACAAAGACAAAGAAAACTAGAGTGTACTTGCAGTGGATTAGCACTTCATAAAACCAATGACTATCTCTAATACATGAGCAATTAATAAATGCTATTATTGACGAAGTCAATGATGGCAAATAAAG
>ML783809.1:743855-772032 GCA_009831015.1 Picea engelmannii | reverse complement strand
TGGCTTAACCAAAACCCATGAATACCAACTTGCTAAGCCACCCAATCAATCACCCCAACAGTGGTCAAGTGGATTAGTGTAAGATCCAAGCAGTCATCCAAAGTGAAAGAGATCTAATGCATACATAAGAATGTTATAATGATAAAATATGACACATACCATGATACCTCAGACCAATTACCTCATGGAGCAAGAGCCTTTTTTGATGCAAGCCCACGCCGGTAGTGATGGAGGCTGGTACTGCTGGCAGGACAGATCTGGCTGAGAAAAAGAAGAAGGGTCCTCCAGGACCATGCTCAGGTAGCTCCTGTACTCCATGTCTAGGACCATGTGGGCCTCGAGACATGATCTCCTAGTTATCCCCAGATATCGGGGATAACAGGCCCAATCACTTCTCCGTTCATAAAAGAAAAGTAACAATCGGGTTTCGGGGTTTTCCAATCCCCGATGTCACAAACCTTTTCTTTCTCAAATTCCCGATCTCCGATATCCCGTGATACTTCAACTTTGGTTAGCCCCCTAGGCTAGGCTCGTGGTCCATGCGACCCTTCCTTATATGACCACAGTCGTATCTCTTATTGGGATTTGGGGTTTTGACTATCAAAATGTATTGGACCTCTTGTCCTCAAGATCCCCGATTTCCCGATTCTCGATTTCCCGATAAGTGACTTTCCTTTCGAGATTTTTTCCGATTACTTCGATCTCCACCACGTGTCCCCTCAAGATGGACAGTCCTGATCGCTTCTCACGATTTCGTGGTTTTAAATGTCAAAATGTCCCGGCATCTTGTCCTCTTAATCCCCGGAATGTCGATGGACTCCTGATCTCCACCACATGTCCCAACTGATGGAGGGTCCTGATTCAATCCCTGGATTTCGAGACTTTCGATGCCTCGATGACACAATTTCCCTGTCAACTTAAAACCCCAGTAGACGATATACCGACGGGTGCTCGATTATCGCCACGTGTCTCCTCAAGATGGATGACTCAGATTGATTCCAGGATTTTCACTATGAAAATTCCCGATCTCTCGTCCTCGTGACTCCCGATTTCATGAATGCCAAAGTCTCGATGGCCACGCCTCTCGTCGGGACTTTCCTCCTCCCGTTCACGAAGCTTAAACATCGTGCAACTCCTGGCCGATCTAACGACTGACGGGTATCCGAGTGAGATCTGACGGTCCACACTCCCCTGAGCTTATACCTTGGAAACCCGGTCGTAACCTCCTCGCTCCTTTGTCAGATTGGATGGTTGGCGGGATTTCGCTGATCCTCTACAGAGGATTCTGACCGTCTGTTTCTTTCCCTCTGACAATTCCTATGAATGAACTGAGTGTTCCTCCACACACTTGTCCGCCTACGGTGAAAACTTATGATGCCTTCTTGATACTTCCAGTCGCAACTTCCCTTTGCTTTCCTTCAACGGTTTAGAAGGCCTTATCCTTCCTGAGCTTTCTCACAACTCTGAGTCTTAGAGAAGACTCTTGCGCGCACTCCTTGCGGCAACCTTTAGACACTTTCAAATGTTGAATTCCCTTCAACCCTGCGCCCACCTACAACAGTAGTCTCTTAATACTTCGCTCAGGTTCGCAACCCTGAGACCTCACTCAGCCTGCACACTCCTTGCACGCCTCCTGTGCCTTACTGCACTTCTATGTGAATGAGAACAAAAGCTATCTAGTATGAGCTTTCAGAGACAAACCTCTGAACACCTTGTCGACGCACTCCTTGCGGACAATTCAACTGCACTCCTTGCAGGAATCTTGCTCAGATAGAGAAACAATTGAAACTCATTCTCCTTACTGTTCCTCTCTCAGATTTCAAACATTCAACAAGAAATCATTCATACATAGCATAAAAGCAATTGCATGAAAGAAAGAGTAAAACATTCATGAGCATAACATTTAAAGATGCATACACAGAGAATATATGAACACCATGAGTCTAAATCACAACTTCTTTGTATTTAATTCAGAACTTCTGTACATGGAGTCTGCTACACATCTATCTGCTTCTCTTCTATGTTCTCTTCTCTGTTTTTGTTACAATGATACAAGTGAGGGTGTCTATATCCGTTTTCCCTCCACTCCTTCTAAAATTTTCTAATCTCATAATTCAAAGCTACCTACTAACATAAATTCCTTCTACCTACTATGGACGAGAGAAGATCACTCAAGGTCCTTTACAATATATAAGTACGCCTCTCCTTAACTATCACATTTAAGTTTGGTGCATCCAATTTTCAAAAGTTTTTAAAACAATTTATCATGTGCTCAAAATGTGTTGCGCTTGCCCCATGCTCGCTTGAGGTTGGCGATGCTCCTGCATCAGATTTGCAAGATAAATAAGTGTTATTCGATGAGTATTCTGATTTTGATGGCATAGAATCACATACATTACAAAGTGAAATACATCCATCAATAGATTCATATGTTTTCCCTTTATTTCCTAAGAACATATTTGTTTATGAACATTCTGATGTGTTTTATTTTCCGAGCTCATTTCAAGTTTCCAACGAAACTCATTATAATATTTTATTGGAATCTTTTTTTGATGAATTTTTTTTTAAACTCTTCTTTAATGGCAATTTCATTGAAAATAATCATTGGTCCAATGTTTGCCTTACTAATTTTAGGTTTAGTAAATTAGATGATTGTGTACATATGAAAATCACCTTGGAGAATCACACTTCTTATTTTCTAACACATGTTTTTCATTATCCTCCATGGGAAGAAGTTAGTTTCTTTAAACATTTGGGGGCTAAGTTAAATTCTCTTGATCTTATTGAGTCCTACGAAAAAAATTCTAATCAGTTTCTCCATGGTACCCTTACAAATGCTCTAAATTGTACATACCACGATAAAATTGAGTTATGGTTAGAAGAGTCTTTTATTAATAAGTTTCCTATAAATATGTTTCTTTTATTGTTCTTATTAAGTGTAGATGTACATAATAGGTTAAGATTTTATTTTGATATTTTAGTAATAATTCCATTACTGCTTCTAATTCCCTTTGTACATATGATTGCAGGAATTAAAGAATTTGACTGGTTTCATTGGACATTCGATTTTACTTAGTCTCACTTGTTCCTATAGATTAGAGTAGATTAGAGTAGGAGTAGTTTAGTTTAGTTAGATTTTCTTTTACTCTTGTATATAGTTTAGTTACTGAATAAGCAAGCGACAAGTTGTTTTTAGAAAACATTGATGATGGATATGAAATCATTTCCTTTCTAGAGGGATTTATTTTATAAACTTGATATTTGCTTAGTTTAGTTTCAATAAATCTTATGATTAGAAGAATATGTAAACTCGGATAAAATATGCAACTTCTTTATTTTGTTGGATTACTAAGAGGGAGGGTGAATCAATAATGAACAATTTATACCACTTATTAATCATTTTAACCACAATGTATATTCCTTTAACTTATTCAACAATTTTCATAATTTCATCATTAATATGCTATTGCATCATATAACATTAACATCCATCAATGCATAATAAAAAATAATAGACACGTCCATACAATGAAAAATACACTAGTATTTTACGTGGAAACCCAATGCGGGAGAAAACCACATAATTCTTTTCTTATATGTATTTAAGAATTATATTCAAGGAAGCACCAAATTCCAATTCTCCAACTCCAACTGGAGGGAGGCTCCAACCCCCTAGTTTCTTAGGCTACAACCTGAGAGAACCTCCAACTCCCCAATTCTCTTTCTACAACTAGAAGGAGGCTACAACCCCCTATGTTCTCCGGCTACAACCGGAAGGTGGCTACAACAACCTATCCTTGCCCCATCCTGCCACCCTGAAAAGTTGAGCCATCAGGGCCCCAGTAGTTGTTTCTTCGGAAAATTTATCCAGGAAATCTTTTTAAAATTTCACCCAACTATTAATGGATCCAACTGGGAGGTTGAAATACCATGTTGAAGTTGAGTTCTCAAAGGTATAAGGGAATAGTATGCACACTACATATTCATGTTGGAAATTCATTAATTTCATAACTAATATAAATTTGTTGATATGGTCCTCGGGTAGGCCAGAGGATTCAAGATCAAATTTTGGGAGAAGTTTTTTTGGGTGCCTAGGAAAATGATGCAATCTCTCTGATAAGGCTAGGGCGTCCATGGAAAACCAAGGATGATTATTTTCAGGTTGGTTTTTACCCTCTGGAACTTATTCATTGTTTGTTTCCATATTATCTCACTTGTTATCTAAATTTTCTAAATTAGAACTTGCTCCCTTAGACTCTAAATCGTTTGTGCTAGAATAATACTTGTTGGTGGGGTGACGAGAGGGGTTTCAAGAATGAAACTAAGAGGTTGATAAATTTAAATAAGGGAGAAATATACTATATATTCAAATGTATGGACAAAGGTATGGTCTAGGGTATAAACAATTGGTCTTACAGTTTGCTTCTTGCAGGGAAGAAAAGGAGATAACGACAATGCTTCAATCTGTCGGGCGTAAGCGCTAGTAATCCTTCTAAATGTGTTGATTTTGTTGTGAGGGATTGCATAAGGTATTTTTGGGTGAATGTATGAGTCGTCCTCAATGTGTGGTGACTCACTTATGGTGGGGGTACCTTCAATATTAAGGTTTTCCTAAGAAGGACTAGCCATGCATCTGGGCTATTTTGAATCTATAGGTTATTTGAGATGGGTTTCTGTTTTGACTAGACATGCATTCTTCAAGCTCCCCTTCTAGTGCCAATTATGTTGAGGGGTCAAAATTACATTTAAATCAACAGTAGGAATCACACCCAAACATGAGGCCCAATTATACTCTTCCCTGTTTGGAGTAACGTGATTCTTCGAACAGATGGTCCAACAAGTTTTGATGGGATTTACTATGTTATCAAATGGGTCTATTTTAGACTGTCTTTTGTTTTGTTTATTAAGATTTTAATGTCTGAAACCTTAATAACTATGGGTTTAGGATAATCTCTTACCAACAACATGAAGACAAAACCTCTTTTCAACCAATATCAAAACATTAATATTTCCTTATTGATCAATCGACACAATCATCTAAGAAAAGGAGAGTATTCAAAGAAATGACAAATAACCAGAAATAATTCAAGTTATTGTACAACACAGTTTTATAACACCATCAAATTCATGCCAATATACATTTAGCGACTGCAGTGTTTCAAGATAACTAAAAAAACACAATTATTGTCTTACTAAACCGCTTGTTGTACTAAATCGACAAAGCATAAAAATCCACAAATTATGTTACTGCACAAGATTTGGTAAGAATCGTCTTAGGTTCGACACGATCTTCCAAATTAAACTTCAAAAATAGTTATTTTCCTAATTCTTCACTATTACAAAATTGTCGGCCCTTAAAAAGGAGGTCGACTTCTTTATTTATATCAAAACTTCATGAAAACACTTATTACTAACACTTGTTAAACAAGAGATAACAAGAAATAAAATGGATCATGTCCACATGGAAACTATCAGTGAGATTTCGTTAACTCATAGGGTTAGCTCTATCATATTTGGACCATTTGGAGAATAGATATTCACAAGTGTGTAAATATGGGAATCGATGTTGGTCCATCGACATGCTCAACCTATCCTTCATCTCCATCACCCAATCTCTAAATCTATCGAACTCGAAGCCTAGATTCTCTAGGACCCATGTTGTTCCTATCGGCCCATCGGTGAGTCTTTTAACCTCTCCCTTGTCAAGGTTATGAATTTCTTGAACCTTAGCTTAAAACTTGTCATCTAACTCACTAAATTCATAGGATGTGATGCGTAAGTCGACAAAATTGTTTGGGCATCCAAATTATGGGAGATGAAGATCTATCATTTTCTGATTGACGTGGTCCCAAATTATGAGACATTCCTCCCATCTTTCTTTCATTTTTAGTTTTGGTTCTTTTACTAGTTGTACCCAATACTTTACAGCTACTCTGAATCAAGATAAACTCTTCTCTGCAAGCATTCTAATATCATGTTCTTCTCCGCCTCTTCCTTTCTAGATCTCTATGATTTATTCAATTTGTTCTAATACCCGATGAGCTTTCTTGGACTATCTCATCATATCCTTATACACTACGAGGCCCAACAAGGTTTCTTCTTGAAAGCTAACAATCTTGATCATAAAGACCTCCTTGTATGACTTGAAATGACTATAAATTTATGTTAATTCAATCTTCATGAACCTTACTACTTGGGTGGCATCCTGATAGTATTCCACCTGATGCCTAAGGTGTGTCAATTCTTCTCTCATAGATTCATCTTCTCGTTCATATTAGTTTTATATTTCTATGGTGGCACTGGATATAGCCATTCTTTCTCTTAACAACTCACTTACCTTGGACTGTCTTGCATCCAACAGAGTTTCCTCTTTGGCGATCATCACTACGCTATCCAAGGTGAGTCTTCTCTTTTTTCTTGTCCTCTGGACAACCACTTGTCTCTTTTGGTCATAAGAAATAGCCTAGACATCAACCACTTCGTCTACATGCTCTAGGCTTGGTTGGTCCCCCCATGTGAGGAAATTTCCTAAGATTCCTAGTGTGTGAAAGTGTTCAAGCGTCGTTTCCTTTCCTTTGTTGGCTTGAGGCTTCTCATGGATGGTCCCTTTATATATTTCTTTATCCATACAAGACTTCTCATAAACTTATGTTAACCCCATGTTTGTCATAATATGTGGATATATGATTTTCTCTTTACTTGGGGCATTTCCCATGATCCTTGTTGTTGTGTCCTCAAATAAGGCTAGTAATCCTGAGAGTGCAGAGTGTTTTGGAGGTCCCATTGAGGTTTGCTTGGGTTCCCTGTTACCTTTTGGTTCATCTTTTTCTCCTTTGTTGGAGTTTCCTCTGAACAATTTTTCAATAACCAGACTTCCTTGCTCTTTCAATGGAAGATGGTTTTGGTCTAGAGTGGTATGATCACCTTCATCTGAACTAGCGTCCACTCCCATATCCAAAAATGATGGCCCCTGATATAATTGTGTGCTTAGTACCTCTGTTACTTCTTCCTTTGTAACATGAATTGCAGTATACATTTCTTTTACATCGTTGTCATATACCGTGAGTAGATCAACGATGAAAAGAGTTACTTTCCCCATGGTGGTAGGTCTCATTGATAATAAAGGGGATGTCCCCATTCCTATATCTCCCGAGTGATTTTCTTTGAGGTCTGTTTCTCATTGTATCCTCCTACCATGGTTTTTGCAGGTGCCGCTAGCTCCCCAACTCCTCCGAATGTGGCATAGTTATTACCACAGGTGTTCCTTTCGGTACCATGAAAGTGTCCCCATGCTTCTACATCATCCTCTCAGCTTCATCCAAGATTCTTTTTGCCTCAAACTTGTCTACTATATTCTCTGCACCTTCCTCTCGATCTAGTGCCATCACGGCTAGCCTGAACGTCTATTCTAGAAAGTAAAATTGTTCAACCCCGGGAAAGGCCATGAACCTAATAAGGTCTGGTTTTGCTTTCCTCTACAAAACTTCTTCCCATCTCAAAGAATTCTCTATAAATATTACGTCCTAGAAATCATTATGTGGGTAAGGCCAATGGGACACTACCTAGTTAGCATTTTTGGCCGCCATTTTTCTAGGTTCGTTCCTCCTATACCTCTTAGTGTCAAATTTGTATTCTATTTGAATTTGAGCCTCTTGTCTGGCTTGTGTGGTATCCTTGAAAAAATGGTAACCTACATAGAACCCATAGGGAATAAATATCCTATTTGTTTCCTTTATTATAGATGCATTGAACCCTTGTAATATAGTCTAGTAACAAATTTCCCCTACCACCAATTTATCAGAATAATGAGCCGACAATAGATGTGGTGCTCCAAGGGATCCGAAAAATCTTGATATATGTGTTTCTTTCTTCCAAGTACCAATGCCAAATTTTGGATATTATCTTCCTCTCTACTTCTGATAATCTTTGGAAATCTTGCTTAAAAATTAGAGAATACACTCGAGATATGAAACCATCGCAAACTAAAGTCATTGATATTTTGTACCTGTTCTACCATAATATGCCAAAGTAGACATGTATAGGCACTTTGGAGACATGCCAGCTTAGGTTCAAACCAGGGAAAACATTTCTAGTGCATATTTCATCCAGGAGATAAGACACCATGTAAAATGCATGGGTTTCCTTGGGTTTTGGATTTTGCGTCGCTTCTATTTGGGTGCTCAATTGTTTCAAGATAATGGATCCCTAGTTGAAAGTGTTTCCAGATGTAGAAACCGTATGAGCCAAAGGAATCCAAGATTCTGAGAACCTGGAGCAATCCTTTTCTCCATATAGATGACATATCGAGGTCATCAGGAAAATGTAAGGTTCCTGAAGGTTCTCTCTATTGTACCACCCCGAGGCCCAATTCACGAACTTCTTATCCTCCCTCCACCAGGACACTAACAATTGACCTATTTTATTTCTCTCATAGAATGCCACAATAAAATATTTGTTCAACCTGACTTCAATGTCCTTGAGATTATAATACACACTTACTTCCATCGGCAAGAAAACACCTATACATTCCCCATCCTTGTTAATCAACATGAATTTCTCTGCATTGACATGATGGATGATCCACTCTAAAATATAAACACATGGTAGGATGGGTGTATTGGCCACTGCCAAGTATAATGAAGACTTCTTGATGTTCTGGAAGACCTGGTCAACTAACCCCCTTTCCTCTGGGTCACTGTGAGGCGTGAACTCTAGAAAATCATCATAATGGATTTTGTTATAGAAGTCCAACCAGGAAGGCATAATTACCTTGGAATTCATTCCATTGTCTATGTCTTTGAATAATGGGGGTGGACTTGCAAACTTATTTTGTGACATTTTGATCACTGGCTCTGCCTTGGGGGAGAAATCATTTTTTTTCTTCATCAAGTCGGACGCCTATCCAATTTTCTCACTTCGTCCTTTTGGAGTCTTGGGTGACTTGTAGGTTACTGGTCGTTTGGGATGCATTTTTTCTGAAAATACAATAGTTCATCTCAGTAGCTCCCCTACCATAAATTTTAAAGAAAACTACAATTAATACCTACGTTCCAAAATTATTCCAAGTCCAATACTCACTAGTTACGAGTTTGCGATAAACACAACACAACTTAGTTACTTAGAGATACTCGATCAATCGTGAGTTCATGAGAGAAATTTAAAAAGTTCTATGCAAAAAATGAGATCATTCAAATGTCTTTGAATAAATAACAGTCAACTTACACATTCAAAATCATCAATTTTTTCGGTACAACGGATCTATGAGAGATTCACATTAATTTCATTCATTGATTATTCCATATCTTCCATTAATAAATATGATCATACTGACGACGTGAAAGGAAATTGGAGTTTTCCATCAGGGAATTTAAATGGTCTTGGATTGGCATGCGACAATCTACAATCGGTAGGTGGCCATTCAGGCTACTTGAATTTTTTTTTGAAGAAATCGCGTGCCTAAATAGTTGATTCGATGTAAATGATGGGGCTATAGAATTTATTTTCCCTGCATGTGATTTGACCAGGGTGTCGATGTGGCAAATTTTAGTAAGCCCAAAACCTAGGGATGTGTGCAGGTAGAAGGTCCCTAAATGGACGGTATTGATGAGTTCGGGACCCTCGGAAAGGCATAATAGACGATTCATACTTTCCTCCATAAGCTCTTAGATCGAGAATCAACCAAAGTAGTAAGATGTGGGTTTGAATATAGGTTTAGGATTCTTGATCAACTGATATCGATGTCTATCGGTGTTTGAAGTTTTCTCATGGTTTGTGTGTTTCCTTGTGTTCAATACCAGGTGTCGATTTTTGGTGTTACTGTCAGCATCGAGGATTATCTTCTCTACTCAACAATAAGTATTTTTTCAATTGACCTCATCGACGCTCGATGATAATCAACGTTGAAAACTTTATGACCAAGCAATGCCCCTCCGTGCAGTTGGTATCCTAACGGTAGACACCTGATGTTGCTCGGTGTTGGCATTCTCGAGACTGTGCCACACTTTTGACTCACGGATTGAACTCACCGATGCCTGGTGTTAATCGACGTAGGAATTTTCCCAAGCATCTAGTGCCTTTCTGCAACTAGTATCGGACCTGGATGACACTCGATGTTGATGGGAGTCGACGTTCTAAAGCATGTTCCACGTCTTTTTTCATGTGTATTGTTTTGGTCAATGCCCGATATTGATCGATGTTGGAGAGATACCATCGGGTGATGGAGGGTTTTACCTTTAGTAGTGGATTTGAGGCTCTTTCCTAAGAAAACCACCAAGTGTTTTGTTTTTTCTGATCTCATTTGAAAGACATGTGGATTTGGTTTTATTTGGACTTTTCTTGATTTGTAGATGCAAGTCAAACTGTGTAAATCAATGAGCAATTTGGAAAAATAGTAGAAATGAAACTCATGTTAAATCAAAGGAAACAAAATGGAAATGACAAAAAATAGAAAGTGGTGCCCAAAAAATTGATAATTTTAAGGGTGTTGTTGAGTGCTAAACACACTCCAAGGTATTTGTCATCAATAACAATTATGATTTGAAATTTGTGCCAGAATACATAGTTAGTTTTGTGGGGTCGATTTCAAGAAAATGGAGAAGTATTCTGAAAAATGGAGACATGGGTTTTGTGCGTAATGAGTCCATTTAGTTTCCATGTGAATAGTTTCCAAAATTTTGAAATATTTGAGATATATGTTTTATATTATAAAACGAATTTTCACAGAAATTCTATGGTGGTCGGTTTCCAAATTTTCATCAATCTGTGTGGTTGCACCCAACAAAGATAGGAATTGGCATATGGTTTGGAGTCCAGAATGTGTAGGAGAGTATTAAGGTTATAGTTTGATTCCAGATAATGGGATCATATTTCTTATATAAAGAGCATTGGAGAAGTTTTGAGGTGGGGGGGATTCCAAGTTCCATAGAGGATTAATCTCTTTGCATTGTTGCAAGGAGGATAGTTTTTGTAGATTAGGAGAGGTCGAATCTTGGAGGAGGATGGATTACACTATTGTAAAACTCTATTTTTTTAGGATCTTGACTGTCAAGTAGACTAGCAAATGGAAGACTCTTTTTTTGTGTGTAGTTATTGAGATCTATTGCTTGTTTTGGTCATTAATACAAAGATATCATTCATTTCTTGGTTATCTTTTGTTTTTATGGGTGTGATTAATTGATCAATCACTATTGTTATATTAAATAACTCATGCTTATTTAGAATCACTAACAAGTTGTCTTACAGGGATAAACAAAGGAAGATTTAAGGATGAATATTATGTCTAAGGAAGCTTTTGATCACTTGATCATTAGCTATCTAGTAATTTAGTGTATTATTGGTCTTGTTATAATTCATGTTATTCCATATAACTATTTTTGTAGTTTAACATGGATCCATTGGCTCATATTCTTAACATGAATTTATATTGCATTCAAGAAGACATTTAAATCATTAATTGTTAGTTATCTATTAGTCTAATGCAATACTTGTCTTGTCTTATTCTTGTCATCCTATTTGGACTATTCTTGTAGCTTGACATGACTTATTGGTTTGAATGAAATTTTCATTTGAACTTGGATATATGTATAATACAAATTTGATAACTATTTATTAGATAACTATGTGTGAATATATGCTTGATTAGCAACAGATCTAAGAACTATTGCTCGGGTCTGTTCTCTCCATTTTATTCTAAGTTCAAGATGGTCTATATTTTATTACTTCACTCTTTATTGGGAAGAGATCTATATATTTTCCTACTTAGGATAGAATAGACTTATTTCTTTTATCTGCATTTATACTAGAACACATTTGGATATAGATTCATTTATTTAAAACAAAAGTGTCCTTTCGTAGGAGAAAACATTTAGGTGGCTTGGCTGAGCCCTCATTTCATCTTACTCATTTAGTTAGGTTTGATTAGTTTAGATTAGATTAACATTTAGATTAGGTTAGTTTTAGGCAAGGGTAATTGGACCCATTTTAACTAGTCAAAATCACCATACCAATCATATAAGGCTATAATTGGGGCCCTGAATCGATGATCTCCCTAATGTTGAACATGATCATTTTTAGGCATCAACATATTCCTAAAAATATAAAGTACAAAATATGGATATTTTATATATCCTAAGTCCCTAAGTTGAGTAACGTATCACCTTGTGAGGGAATCCAAGTGTGGTACCATGTAGTTCCCAACATGACAAGTGTCTAGTTGGGAACATATAAATAAATTTAGGTGGATTTAGTGCATTTGGATATGATTCCATCATTATTCTTACCATCACCCTCTCCTATCAACCGTACTTTCATGCTTCCATTACCTGTACCTATACCATGGGAAGCTTTGGAACTGGATTGAAGAGGTGGGTTGTCAGGTTTGTAGGACATTGAAGAGGAGGGTTATTAGGCCCATAGGACATTGAAGAAGCAAGTTTTTAAGCTTGTGAGAATTCTCTCTAGGTGAGAGAATTGTTGGGAATTGATTTCCCAAGGTGCCAAGGTGCAACTTGTTGATTAAGGTTGGTTGTCATTGATGTGAACACTTGAAGAAAGCCCGATAGCACAAAGGTTTGGGTAATGGAACCAAGTTTGTTTGATGTAAATATGAATAATTATTTTCTTGTCATGGTTGATAATAAGTACAAATGGATGAACTCCAAAGTGGTCCCCTTATGGTGAAATCCCTCACGGGAAGATGCTTTGGGGATTGAGTTATCCTAGAAGTATGGTTAGAGAACCCATGCTTATTTGTGGAATAATGATATTAAGGTCAGTGAAACTATACTATATGTATATTTCTTGTCATTCCATTTTTTATGGTATGTGGAACGTCACATAACTCCTCATGGTTAGAGAATTATGGCCATGAGAAGTTGGAGAACCTTGGTTTGGGTAATGGACCCAAGTTTGTTTGATGGATAATGTTATGAGTTTTGATATATTTGTAGGTAATACTATTATATATGGATATTACATATCATTCCATTTCTGGTGGTATGTGGAAAGTCACATAACTCCTCGTGGTTTGAGAGCTATGGCCTTACGAAGTTGGAGGACCCTCATATGTCATCTAGAAGCCCCAAAAGGTCAAAGTAGTCAAAGTGGTTTAAGAGATTTTAGAAGGTAAATAATAAAGTTAAGTGATGAGTGTACTATAATTCAAAGTAAATACAAAATAAATTATTTAAATAATAAATTTAATGGGGAAATTAGAAGTGGGTTAACCCTAAAATAAGGAAAGTGGGCAAAGTGACCTAGAAGATGTTTTTAATGAAGCTATTTGGAGAGTATAAATAAGAGGCAAGGCTCTCTCATTTTAAATCACACTTGAGAATATTGAATATATATAGGTGTCTGAGGTAACCAAAGGATATCTAAGCCTAATTTCAGAGGTAAAGTGAAGAAAAGAAGGCTGGAATTCAAGGGAGGATAAATTCTTTTGATGATGCTTTCTAAGGTATGTTATTTACAGGTCATCTCAACATTTTCGCAATAACTTTTTTTCTAGAATGATTCAGACTGTGAAATTGATATGCCATTGAGGAAACACACCCAAGTATCTGTGGTAAGCAATTCATTTTTTGGGTCATTGTATTTTTGGAGTTACACTTCGTGAAAAATATGGTTTGTGGCTAGTCCTGAAACAAGTCTAAAACAGGTGTTTCACGTAAAAACATCATAACTTCTTCATAACAGATAAAAATTCAGTAAGACCAAATTTTTTGGTTAGAGTATAGTCTTTAGTATTATGTGTAACATTTTCAGATCCATTCAACAAATATTCCATGCAGGGCACGCTCTACAATGTCGCTCTCTAGAATAAGCCATAATTTAGCAAGGTATGCCATTTCTGCTATAAATCCTTTTTTGAGAGGTTCCAAGTAGTGAAACCTGGATTAATTGCATAAAGAACATTGAAGAACATTGTGTATGATTTTCAGATCTTTATTCATTACATGTACATAGTTATGATTATTTCAAGTTAGGGTTGTTGACTAATCCAAAACTAGTCAAGTGAGACTAAAGAAAAGTTCGATGAAAATGATAGTCTCTTGTTGTTAAAGTTAAGAAAGGTTTGCAGGTATGTGATCATATACACCAAGTTTATTATAGAGTTAAAAATAATATTTGGATGATGAAATTGATGAGGGCTTTTGGTTGAGGTACATGTTGGGTACATGGTTGAGACAAGTAGTTGATCAGTTGGCACATACATGAGGTGTATAGTTGATGATGTTGGTACATATTGATGAGTCATAGCTGATGAGTAGTTGACACATGATTGGTACATACTTTGTACATTGTTGGATGCACTTGTTTATGGTACATGTTGATTACAGGTTGTTTGGTACAGGTTGGTGCATGGTTGATGCACTTGTTTATAGTACAGGTTGATTATAGGTTGAGGTACATGTTGATCCATGGTTCAGGTTTATTGGTACATGTTTACAGTGGTATATATCATAGTGATAATGTGACAGTGGTTCCATCATTCTACTTCTACATCAGGGCAGTTAGACGGGGCAAGGACAAGTGGTTGTAGCCGAAGAACATAGGGGGTTGTATCCTCCTTCTAGTTGTAGCCAGAGAATAGGGGAGTTCGAGCTTCCTTCAGGTTGTAGCCTGAGAAACAAAGGGGTTGAAGCCTCCTTCCAGTTGCATCTAGAAAACAAATGAAGTTGGTGCTTCCAATGAATGCAATTCTTCAAAACATATAAGAAAAAGCATTTTGTGGTTTTCTCCTGCTTTGGGTTTCCACGTAAAACACCGGTGTACTGTGTATGTGTATGATTGTTTATTTGTTCATTTCTTATTTAATCTGCAGTTATTGGATGATAATGCTACATGGATATAACACTTGGATTATATGGTTAAAAAGGATTAAATCTCTCTATTACTGATTCACCCACCCTCTCAGTAATCCAACAATTGGTATCATAGCAGGTTCCTTCATAAATCATTTTAACCACAAAAAGGTAGATCATGGAGAGAAACAACTTGCATAAAAATGGAATACCACAGTTCAATGGACAAAAGTATGCATTTTGGAGCATAAGGATGAAAACATATATACATGCATAGGGATTTGAAATCTGGCAATCAATTGTATATGTATACACAACACCATCATTTCTGCCAACAAATGACAAAGCAGTGAAACTTGGTCAGAATAATTCCAAAGCCAAAAATGCACTTCTGAATGGTCTTATTGAAACGATACTCACCAAAGTTGCACATTGTAAATTCGCTAAAGAGATTTGGGACAAACTTCAAAATATTTATGAAGGAGATTCAAAAGTCAAAGAAGCAAATCTTTAAACTTACAAAGGTCAGTTCGAACAACTTAAGATGAAGGAAGATGAGAATATTGCAGCTTACTTTTTATGAGTTGATGAAACAGTAAATGTAATCATAGGATTGGGAGAAGAAATCAAATAATCTTTAATTGTTCAAAAAGTACTAAGATCTCTTCCTATGATATTTGACTCTAAGATATTAACACTAGAAGAAAGATCAGATCTAAACTCAATAAGCATGGATGAATTACATGGAATCTTCACAGCATATGAAATGAGAACTAAATAGGAAAATCCAGATATAAAAGAAGCATCCTTCAAAGCATAAAAAAAGTCAAAGCAAAAGGGAAGGAAAAGAGAAGAACATAGCATCATAAGTGACGTCTCGGAGGATAATGAAGAAGTGGCCAGCTTTGTCAAAAGACTAAACAAGGGAACCGAAGGTAGGTATGGAGGTAAGCTTCCTTTAATTTGTTTTAATTGTGATGGTATTGGTCATTTTGGTAACAAATGTTCTTATAATAAAAAGAGAAATGATGAAGGTTACTCAAAAGACAAACAAACATATAAAGGCAAAAGAACCACAAAGAAATTTTTCAAGAAAATCCTATGCACCAAAGAAGACATCTCATCATCAGATGAAGATGAAGTCAGTGATAGTGAGACAGAATGAGTTCTATTCATGGTAGTATAAGACTTTGATAAAGAAGATTCTGAAGAAGAATATGAAGAAGCCGAAGAAGAATATGAAGAAGTCGAAGAAGAAATTGAAGAGGCAAAAGTTGACTACGGAGAGGAATTAATGTGTTCCATAGAAGTTATCAGAAGAGAAAAGAAGAAAAATAAGAAACTACAATTAGAACTAGACAAGAAAGAAGACACTCAAGAACTAGAACAAATGATCACAAATTTGAAGGTTCAAATAGAATAAGATAAAAGAATTGAAGAAGAAGTCAAAGAACAACTAGAATAAAAAGACAAGATCATTGGAAATTTGGAAGTAGAGATTGTCACATTAAGAAAGGATCTTCAAAATAAAAATATGCAGAACAACTCAAAAGTTTTGGATGACATTATTAGTAGTCAAAAATCTCATCATGACAAGTCCGGAAGTGGATACAATCAGACAGAAAAAGGATCAAGCTCCAAAACAACATAGCAAGAAACATATCCAAAAGTCTATGCAAAAACAATCAAGGGGGATAGGAATATCTACAAGGAAGATTACAGGGACACTCCTCCACCAAGAAGATTCATATTTCAAAATCAACAATCGACAGATAGGCCTCAAGAAGAAGAAGAATTTATAAGAGTACCTCCTTTCAGAAGATCTTCAACTCCCAGGTATCAAACTATCTTTTTTGGTTTATGTTATGCATGTAATAATTTTGGACATAAATATGTGAATTGAAAAGATAACAATAGGAACACAAACAAATTTGAAAGTCATAGAAAAAGGGGCTATCCAAGAAGGCCCAGTGAAAAACAGAGAAGAAGTTACAATAGGTTTGAATCTTTGATCACTGAAGTGGAATGTTACAAATGTAGCAATTTTGGACACATGGCCAAAGATTGCAGAATGACAATCCCTCCTAGAGAACCACAACATAATAACAACAGTCACAGACAGGAACCTCAAAAAAGGACATGGATAAGAAAGCATGATCAATATAGAAATGAAGAATGCACACTCGCTCTACAAGCTAAGAAGAAGAAACGTGGTTGGTATGTTGATAGTGGCTATTCAAAACACATGACAGGTGATAGAGACATGTTTCTTACATTATGAAAGGAAAGAGATGGATCATTCTCCTTCAAAAACGATGATTCAGCTAAAATCATTGGAAAAGGCACAGTCAGAATTGGGAACAAGAATACCAAGTTAGAAAATGTTCTACTAGTAGAAGATATGAAACATAATCTTCTAAGTGTGAGTCAAATGTGTGACCAAGGTAATAAAGTTACTTTCAATTCATAAAAGTGCAAGATTAGAAAATAAGGTTCAAGAAAATTGATTGCCACAACTACAAGAACTTCAAGCAACAAATATGTATTAAGTGAAATTGGAAATGAAAAGTGTTGTCTAGGAAAGGAAGATGAAAGTTGGCTATGGCACAGAAAAATGGGTCACATACATTTTGATAACCTTGTCAAAGTCAGCAGAAGAGAAGAATTCATAGAAATTCCCCAGATCGTGAAACCAACCAACACTTTATGCAAGCATTGTCGACAAGGAAAGAAAATAAAGACCAGGTTCAAATCAAAGGAATATTCAATGACAAGACCACTGGAAATTGTGCATACTGATCTAGTTGGACCAGCTACAATAAAGGGTTTAAAAGGTGAGAAATACTTTATGTTATTACTTGATGATTATACAATAATGATTGTAATTTTCTTTCTCAAGAATAAGTCATAAGCTTTTGAAAACTTCAATATCTACAAGGAAATGGTTGAAAATGAAATGGAATCAAAAATCAAATGCTTGAGATCTGATAATGGAGGAGAGTTCACTTCAAAGGAATTTATGGACTACTGCAGCAGTCATGGAATAAAAAGGCAATTCTCCATTGCTAGGTGTTATAACCCTAATTTTCACCATACATGCTTACCTAGCATTAGGCCATCTTAGATTCCTTCTTTGCCAAAACATTATTGAACAACTCTTCTTAAAACCCCCTTTATAAAGGCCCACGCGCCCTGCTCCATTACTGAACGTGTGTACACGCTAGATGAACCAAGACAGCCCGCGTGTACCTACAAAAGCATGAAAAAAGGAAAGTTGATGACAGGACACACAGCTTTGGGTAAGTTAACTAAACATTTTGACCATGCATGGCCGATCATTCAACCAAATACCTAGCTCATTCTAGCCTATAAAAGAAGGGGTAGGGTCCCATTTGAAAAGAGAAAAATCATAGTAAAAAAACTATACTCGATTGAGCATTCCCTTTGTCCCAACCTTTAGCCATCCTTGTTCAAAGAGAAATATAGAGAAAAGTAGTTGGAAGACAGTGAAAGAAGAGCCCAGAACCAGGATCGAGGAGCAGTGGTTGACTTTATCATTGTAAGGTATCATTGTGAAGTTAATAAAAGAATTGATTTTCCCGTCCCGCCATATGAGATTGCCATTTATTTGAATATTCGATTGTATGAGTGATTAAATCTCTAACCCATTAGTTCATAAGATCAAATGCATGCAGAGTTCTTTGTTTGTATTTTTTGAATGCAGTTCAACATTGGGAGGAGAGTTGCAGTCAAAGAAAAACCGAGCGCAAAAAGGGATCGACATAAAACACGGAAAATAAGGTACGATAACTTGACCTTTTGAACGTTGTATTCACATATGAGTAATGGGGGTTTAGGCCTGGAATGATGGTAAGAAGTAAGAACTTTAGGTCATTTCTACATGCATGATAAAAACCCTTAGTGCTAGTCCATAGGAGGGATTCCCACCCACAACAGAATTGGTGACCGTACTGAAGATCTCTAGGGTTTCTAGGAATAGTTTTCTTGGGTATTATTAAAAACTGGTTTCATTCCTTGTTTTTAAAGTTTCTGCAAAATTCTGAGCTAACAGAGATTCTGGTCTTCCATACCAGTTATCTCTGCTTCTTTCCTTGATTGCAATTTTTTTTTTTCTCATGGGACCCACAGAGGTACACGCGGCCTGTATAAGGTCTGCACGCGTGTGCCGCGCCCTACCTTCACCCAGCCTGCGTATACACGCTACCTGATGAAGTGTCAGTCACGTGTATGATTCTAGAAAATTTCTTCTAGAGAGGAAGTCATCCTCTTCCTTGTCAAAAGTGATCCTTCTCAGGGGTTTTCTAGGATTCATTCTAGTCTTTGTTATTTGTAGTTTATAGCTCAGGTTCTACCTCAGATTGGTTTTGTTTTATGAAATTTTCCTTGAATTGTTTTCTTTTTTCTATTATAGTAAGTGTCTGAGTCTTCAAGAGGTTTTGGTTCTCAGTACCAACGGTCTCTGCCAGTGCTTGATTTCTTGTCTTTTGAATTTTTGAGAGTTTCATAAGTACACGTGGCCTGCATAAGGTCTGAACGCATGTACACGTGCCATGACTTTACACAGCTTGCGTGCACACGCTTGCTGTTGAACTATCAGCAGTGTGCCTGTGGAGAAATTTTTTGTTTAGGGAGAGGAAGTCATCCTTTCCTTTGTCAAGAGTTATACCTCTTAGTTTTTTAGGTCTCTGTCACAACAGTCAGTAACTTAGGTTTGATCACAACAATAACTTTCTTTTTCATTAAGTAGTTTTCCTCAAAATTTTCTTTATATGGGGTTTTTAGACAAGTGTGAGAGTCCAGTTTTAATTTTCTTTTGTGCTATTCTTAGAGTGACTCTTTGTGATCTATGCTTAGGCCAGAATTTTTCTTGGTCTTTACTTGTCGATATTTTTCCTTTTTGCTTTGTGGGAATTCAAATAAAAAATAAATAAAAAAGTCTTTTATTTCTTTGTTTGGTTAAATAGTTATTGTTTTGCATTAGTAACCAGGAAAAGTATTTTCTTTCATAAGTTCTTGATGGTTTACTTAGACGATAAGTAGCTCATAGTCGAGTGAAATCCTATTTGAGTTTGTTGTTAAAAGATCTTAGAAAATCTCATTTTTGGAAAAAGTTGGCTAAAGAATTTAAAAGAACAAATCTGAATTTGTCAAGAAGTTGTTGTTTCCAGCTTTCTGTTTATCTTTCTTTTCGTCTCTCAAAACATCACTAGTTTCACTTTCATAACCTTTGACTTAAGAGAAGCCATATAATTAATGCTAAATCTAAAATCAATTAGAATTTTTATGTTTGCAGGGTCAACCAACTAGTTTAGGGTTAGGGCCTTGAATTAGGTTGGAGAGGAAACTCTTCAAGGCCATTAAATCAAACATTGGAGTCTGAGTTAGGGAGTGTCGAAGTCTAGTATCGTGATATTTATCCAGGAACTCCCTCTAACACAGGGGCTAAGCATGAGGTCGTGTGCGGAAAGGTAGCGGAGATAACCCCTCCAAAGCCGGACCAATCATAGTGGAGAACACATATAGAGGGCTTGTCTTGGGATTTCGTTGATTGCATTTTCCACGGAGCTTTGTGGGTCTCGAATCCGTTCGAGGTCCTCAGTTGTCTTCCAGACCACTTTATTTTGATACCCTTGATAGGTTTCGGGCTCGATACCCTGCTCATTGTGGTCTACCCGAATGTCGATTGTACCCACCTGGTGACTATTCGTGCGGTGGAAACCTAGTTTCCTATATTTTTAGTGACATACACAGGTGACTGTGGGGATATACCACAGTACCTAGGACAGACATTGGGCCACGCTTTGCAGAGTATACCTGGAGGGTGCATCCATTTTCTAGTTGCACTTGCACCAGTAAGTTTCTCTAGTGTTGGTTGTTGTAACTGTTCTTCCAACTAGTTTAGTGTTTGCTTGACTTATCTCGTAGGGAATGTTTCTAGTGTGTGCCCTTTTTGTTTGAATGCATAGAAGGCCATAGTGTGTCTTTGATATTCTCATGCAATGGAGTATCATGAGATCCTCTAGTCATGAATGCTTCTTCACCTACCACCGGTTACACTGGAGCCACCCCCGCCAACACTAAGGTGAAAGCTAGACCAACAAGGGTCTTTTGAAGAGACCGGGTCACAGGAAACTGTGCCCGACCAACATCCGAAGGAACCGACCATAGTAGACCTTGGAGTGGATTCTATTGGTCATTATAACTCTCCCATCACTAATCTATCAGTGCCCATTGTTGTACAATTCCTACCTTACGAGCACCAGACAGTGTCTCAAGCAGCAACGGAAACAAATGTTGTCACTTCTTCTCGGAATCCTCATATTCTCACCACGATTGTCGTCACCAGGGGTATTTTACCTCCAAACCCACCATCACCGGTCCAGACCACCATGGTCTTGATTGCCTCTACCTTGAGCAGTGGTCCAAGTCCATCAATGGCAGCGACTACTGCTCCCTTCACTTAGAGTGCGACAGGCCCTCCATTTTCATATGGGATGCATAGCTCAGGTACAAGTCTTGTACTTTCATTCTCCACTTTACAGACCTCAGGTCTAGGCGTAGGTAGTTCTCCCACTCCTCTGCAAGGATCCATGTGAGGCCCTTCCACCTCCTATAATGATTTCCCTTTCGGGGGAGGTCATATACCTCCTTCATCCCCTTCGCTCGACGGAACTCACCAAAACTCCATCGGGCCGAACCCACTCAATAGTTTGTTTGGAGTTGGGAGTCAAGGATTACCTTCTCATAATATGACGATAGGTTCGACACCATTTTCTTTGTTCAAATCATTTGGTAATAACGCTTTCTCGTCGATTTCTTTACCAACTGGGGGCAACCCCATTTATGGACAACCAAATCCTGTGCAGGGTACTATTCCTGTACAGGGGGAAAACCCAGGAATTCCTTCCAGACCTGGACCTTGAAACTCTTGGCAGGGATCCGTTCCCTCGTCAAGAATGTCGATCGGGGGAAACTCGTTTCACAACCAATGGAACCTCGAGCAAGGTGCAGGACCTATGCCCATGTGATCAGTATGGGGCAACCCTTCACAAAGCCCTTCCAACGCACCCCAACGCCCAACCATCTACGTCCTATTACGGGCACCATCTAATGATGTCTCCTCAAATTTCAAATCAATACACTGGTCAAGGTCATGGTTTCTACCAGAATTATAGCCAGCAACCCAACTTTTCCTGGCAACCTGGTGCCAGTCAAACTCCAGGACCCTTTTTCCATGGTTATCAACAGCAACCAAAACTATCATTCTTGGAAACATTACATTTTCCTAACTTTACAAGGTTGTTGAATGACCCCATCTGTCACGATCCACGTTGGTCCCTTATGCCGATGAAATTTCCTTCAGACATACCAAATTTCAAGGTCAAGCCTAATGAATATCCAGGGGATCATGTGACCACCTTCCATATTTGGTGCTCGTCTAATTCATTGAAAGACGACTCTATACAATTGCAATTGTTTCAATGCACTCTCATTGGGAGTGATGTGAAATGGTACATCAAGCTCGACCACTTGAGATATTCCTCTTTTGGAGAATTGGCAATGGAATTCCTAAACCATTTCCAATTACCTGTGAGATACGATGCCGGCACAAAACTATTGGCCAATTTCACACAGAAAAAAGCGGACCATATCTCTGATCACATCTAAGAATGGAGATGCCGGAAGAGTTTGATCAAGGTACCAGTCCCACCAGCATTCCTTCTTTAGTGGTTCCTTAAGTCTTTGGTCCCACATCTATCCAAAGATGTCACAACGTCAGGGGTGTTTTCCGAAGAAGATGCCATCATGAGAGCTCAACAACTTGAGCTCATTTATTCTCAGTCTGGTTTACTGTATGAGATTTTGCTGGATGCACCACAATCCATACTTGATAAAACCAGACAGAGAGTTGGACCACATGCCGATGGTATTGTAGGTTCAACATAAGCAAAGCCTGTTGAACAATTGACAAAACAATTGCAATAATTGTCTATACAACACACAACATCCATCCAAACTATTGTTTCAGCTGATCCCCCTACCCAAACGTCGGATGTTCATAGTATGCAATCGACAAATCCAAAGGCCACCCAGTAGCCTGATGGAAAGAAAAAACAACGTAAAAAGGTTAAGGGGGATAAGAAACCCACTAATAATGTTGGCGGGGGCAATACCGAGAAAAGGAAGGCAAGGTATCCATGCAACCTATGCGCGAAAGACCACCTGACCCACCAGTGCCCTTGGCTTGCAGAGGCCCAAAAATTTGTGTCACAGCAGCAGCCTACTGTGTTAACAAACCCATTCCAACATGGGAAAAACCTAACTCAATCCTCTATAAGCATGGAAGGGGGCAGTCAAGGACCCTCTCCATCTCTGAATAATCCTACATCCACGAATGTGTATATGATGAAAGGTGATGCTTTTATAATGATTAGAGCACATGACTACAGTAAGACAAGCACCTCTGAGAAAGGTAAAGAAGCTAAAATCCCATCTCTTCCTCTCCAGATCGAGAATAATTTGGGAGAAACAATGACATGGATCCCAAAAGGTGCATTCAATAAAGTTTCTCATAACCCAAATGCAAGGGCCGCCCAGAACTATTCTGTGGTGGAGGATTTGTCTCAAACCCCTTCTGCAATGTTTTCTATGGAGGTCCTCCAAAGCTTCCCTTCCTAGAGGAAAGCTTTGTTAGCCGCTTTAGGATCTACTGAGACTTGTAATCTAGGTACAATCATGTTGGATACAACTGACTTAAAACCTCATCTCCCTTACCACGTAGCATTTCAGATAGTAGTTTCTTACCCCACAAAAAATTTTACTCGAAACATTTTTCATATGGTGGTTGATGAGGGTGCCTCGACATGCGTTATGTCGCTAGCATGTTGGAAGGCCATTGGCCATCTAGTTTTGTCTCCATCACCTATTCTTCTTACCACTTTCGATGGTCATTCGTTCCAACCACATGGCATCATCCCCTCTTTCCCCATGCAGTTAGGAGGGAAGACCATGTGTGTCGAAGTAGAAGTAGTCGACGCATCCCTCAACTACAATCTCTTGTTAGGTCAGAGTTGGACTTACGCTATGCAAGCAGTGGTTGCTATAGTTTTCTAGTTCTTGTTGTTTCCACACGAGGTTCGGATCGTGACCATTGATCAACTGTCTTTCTCCTGATCTGAACCTTCATTGGGGGCATCCGCGGTCCCGATGATTGATAATACTCAACCTGGCGTCGTCAATGTAGGGGTTGGTTTGTTCCCACCTTTGATGGGTACTTTTAATTACCCACCTCCTTAGGGCGATGTCAAGTTTATATCAGACCACCATAAGGTTGATATTTTCCAAGATTCGTTGTTTTGAACGACTTACTTCCAAGATCCGTGGATTCTTCCTTCCCCGTCAACCACAATGGAAGGGAAAGGGAACCATGGTATGTCCATGCCCTTGTCCATGGTAGAAGTAGCGTACTCTTTAGTCCAGCAAGCTTCAGCCAACACCGATCCAACTCCTACACAAGAGTTAGATCCGATACTAGAGCCTATTTGGGCTCAGGGTTCCCCCGCTGATATCGATTCTTTAGACTTAGTCTTACCCTCAGACGAAGCAATCATTGAAGCAATGACTAGTCTAGACAAACCCTGGGATGATCTCCATCATAGATCTTACTTCCTCCTAGAGTTAAGAAAAATCGAAGCAGGGGAATTCACCTTGACTATGACTGGAGATAGGTCTTGCCCTATCTATCCCTTGGCTACACATGAGGTTTATTCCGAGGGTAATATGGAAACTATTGTTGAAACTATACCGATTAATATCTCCAGAACCCCTGGCATTATGGAGAATGTTTTCATCAAAGTTGATTGTTCCCTCAAAGAGATTCAAATCTACACTGACTTATTCAAATAATTATGTGACGTTTTTGCCTGTTCTTACAAGGAAATGCCAGGCATTGATCCAAAAATTGTCGAACATGAAATCACAACTTATCTTGATGCCAAGCCAGTTTGGCAGAAGCTTCGTCCAGTTAATCCAAGGAAAGAATCATCCATTAAGGTTGAAGTCAAGAAACTGCTCAAAGAAGGTTTTATCTATCTTATCCATTTGACCCAATGGGTGTCAAATCATGTGTTGGTCAACAAGAAATAGGGCACGATTCGTGTATGTACAGATTTTCATGATCTGAATAAATCTTGTCCAAAAGATAATTTTCCCACACCATTCATCGATCAGATAATCGATGAATGCGCTGGTTGCAAGGCTTTTTCTTTCATGGATGGTTTTTCGGGATATAACCAGATACAGATCAAACCCAAAGACAAGCACAAAATGACTTTCATTTATCCATGGGGTACATTTTCTTATCGTAAGATGCCTTTTGGTCTCAAAAATGTTGGAGCTACCTTCCAATGGGCCATGTCTTTTGCTTTCCATGATCTTAAGCATATAGTCGAATCCTATTTAGATTATTTAGCATCACGATATCGTAAGAGAGAGAATCATCCCACGCACCTTCGACTTATTTTTTGAGCGATGTTGCTACTTCTGGATTCACTTGAATCCTAACAAATGTAGCTTTTATGTAACATCAGGTCGGCTGCTAGGTTTCATAGTCTCAACAATAGGGATCATGGTCGATCCTCTCAAGGTGGAGGCAATACTTCAGTTGCCTCCCCCATGTACAATCCTTCATCTTCAAAGTTTACAGGGAAAAGAGAAATTTTTGAGGCATTTCATAGCCAACTATGCTGAGATTACAAAGGGATTTGTGCATTTGCTAAGAAAGACGTTCCTTTTCATTGGGACAAAGCCACTCAACACTCTTTCAATGCATTAAAATATGCCCTCACAACTGCCCCTCTGCTCCGGCCACCTAATTATAACAAAGATTTCTTATTATACTTGGTTGTGGCAGAGTCGACTATAGGTACGGTCTTAGTTCAGGAGGATAAATATCTTTCATAATATGTGGTTTATTACCTGAGTCGAGGCCTGGTTGGACCGGAACTCAATTATTCCCATATTGAAAAACTGGTGTTGGTAGTTGTTCATGTTGTTCAACGGTTCTGTCATTACATTTTGTTTTGCAAGACCACCATCATTCCTGTTGTGAATCCATTTCAATATGTATTAACATGATGTGTCATTGGCAGGAAGATCAGTAGATGTGTAGTAGTCCTCCAGGAATTTGACTTAGATTTTGTTTCGGCGAAATCCAAAAAGTCCCTGGTCTTTGCGGAGCTCATCTCAGAACTTCCAGTTGAATCCGGTGATGATATGCCCAAAGAGTCTCCTATTAGAGGAGACATGTTCTTGATCACATCTTCAGATCCCTGGTATGTAGATATACTTGTCTATCTCCAGACTTTGAGGTGCCCCGCCTCTGCTTCTCGTGATGAGCGTCGCCATATACGCCATCAGGCTAAAAACTACCTCATACTTGACGACACTTTGTATCGCCGAGGTGTATATTGCATCCTTCGCATATGTCTCACTCATGAAGAAGAAGTTATCGTGATTAACGATTTCCATACTGGAGCATGTGGAGGTCATTGTTTTGGGTTGGCAACAACCCAAAAGATTTTACGAGCCGGTTACTTCTGGCCAATGTTAATCAAAGATTGTATCGAATCGCTCAAAAGTGTCAGACCTTCTCTAGGAATATGAGGGCACATCCCGCTCCTATGTTTCCTGTCATCACAGTTGGTCCCTTTACTAAGTGGAGAATTAATTACACCACATGCAACCCTCCTTCAGCAAGGGGGCACCATTATATCATTGTAGCCATAGACTACTTCACGAAGTGGGTTGAAGCTATGACAACGTTTAAAGATGATGGAGAGACTGTGACTCTCTTTTTGTTCAACCAGATAATCACAAGGTTCGGTGTCCTGAGAGAGATTGTCACTGACTATGGCAGCCACTTTCAGAACCAAATGATGACGAATTAACATCAAATCTTGGGTTGCATCAAGAACATTCGTCACGCTACTACCTCTTGGGTATGTGTTATATTCTTTGCACGAGTAGTAGTGTCGCGTAGGGGGGTTAGAGGGGGGGCCGCTAGGCCCCCCCTCGGGGGGTGTAGGGGGACGGAGCACCCCCTGTCGGGGTCCGGGGGCAGTGACCCGGGAAAAAAAAATTCTGCCTCAGGAAACGTGACACCTTCCTCAGGAAACGTGTCATGTATTTAGGTGTTTTTTATTTTGGCACATGGTTTTTGCCGATGGTTTTCTATTTCTGGTTAAGGAATTAGGGTTTTGGACTAATCTAGGTCATTGGGTTAGGGTTTTGGATGTCGCTGGCTCCCCTATGTATATTGTATTGTAAACAATGTAACACAATGTATGAATATAATATATGTTGGTTTTCCCGGTTTGGGTTTCCAGGGGAAAAATCTCTGTGTAATGTTTCCATTTTCCATTGTATCTTTTCTATTATTTTCTGAATATCTATTTACAGTAGACATTGTACAAGGTTAGAATTTACATTTGGTATTAGAGCTTTATTGTCTTCAGGGGGATGCCTTTGTGGTCAAGGGTTTGGCTCGGGACTGTGATAACCCTTGTTATAGTGGGAGATTTGTGGTATTGTTTTTTAGGTGAAAAGAAATGACAAGCAATTCGAAGATCGAGATCGAGAAGTTTAATGGGAAAAGCTTTGAGTTGTGGAAGCTCAAGATGGAAGATCTTTTGGTGGACAGAGATCAGTGGATCGTGGTAGATCCAGGTACTGCACCTACAGGAACTTCTGCAGAGGACTGGAAAAAGAAGGATCGGAAGGCAAAGAGCACAATTCGACTGTGTCTCTCCGATTCAGTATTACTGAATGTGTCTGAGGAAGCTATAGCCAAGGATTTATGGGAAAAGTTGGGGAAGTTGTATCAGTCTAAGTCCCTGGTAAATAAAATATTCCTGAGAAAGAAGTTGTATAACTTGAGGATTAGAGATGTAGACTCGGTGGCAGAGCATTTGAACGCCTTCAATACTATGGTAAGTTAGTTAGTATCTGTTGATATTAAAATTTCAGATGAAGATAAATGTATCAGTTTGTTGTGTTCTTTACTAGACGTGTGGGATAGTTTGGTTGTGGCCATAGGTAGTAATACAACTTCTTTTCATTTTGAAGAAGTGGTCTCATCCTTGTTGTCGGAGGAGATGAGACGAAAGAATATGGAAGGCCATAGCACAGACGCATTATTTGCAAGAGGACATTCCCAGGAAAGAAATAGATCTAATTTCTCAAGTGGGAGATCTAAGTCTAAGGGTAGATCTAAATCTTCTGGAAAGTTTGTAAGGGTATGTTGGAGGTGTGGAAAAGAAGGGCACTACAAGAAGCAGTGTAGATCCAAAGTT
>ML783809.1:729764-743493 GCA_009831015.1 Picea engelmannii | reverse complement strand
GATCTAAAGAATCTTCTTCTACAGAAGAAAAGACCTCCAAGGAAGAAGGAGGGGATGTGTACTTGGCCTCTTCAAGCACACATGCAGATCATGAGGCATGGTTGATTGACTCAGGTGCATCTTTTCATATGACTCCCCACAGGAAGTGGTTCTGTGAATATGAAAAGTATGATGAAGGTAATGTTTTCTTAGGTAAGGATTCGACAACCAAAATTATAGGAAGAGGAAGGGTCATGTTGAGACTCATAGATGGAAGGATTAGAACACTGCCTGGTGTTCTACACATCCTAGTTATGGCCATAAATTTGATTTCTGTAAGCAAAATGGAAGATGCAGGGGTAAAGACAATTTTTGAAAAGGGAAATTGCAGGATGGTTCGAGGAGAAATGGCGTTGATGAAGGGAGTTCGGTTTGGAACTCTGTATAAGCTACTAGGAAGCACTATTAGTGATGGGTGTAATAGTTCCATTGTTCCTGATATAGGATTTGAAGAAGAAATAAATCGTACAGTCTCTGGAGAAAAGGTTATGTTGTGGCATCAAAGACTGGGGCATATCAGAGAGAAGGGTCTTCGACAACTGCATGGTAAAGGTATGGTTGAAGGTATGTCTAACTGCTCTCTGGATTTTGATTTTTGTGAACGTTGTCTATATGGGAAGCAAAATCGGGTAAGGTTCCCCTCTGGTGCAACAAGGGCAGAAGGAATTTTACAACTAGTTCACAGTGATGTTTTTGGACCTGTGTCGGCCCCATCATTGAGAAAATCTGTGTACTATGTCTCATTTATAGATGACTTCTCGAGGAAAACTTGGATATATTTCCTTAGAAAGAAATCTGAAGTCTTTGATAGGTTTAAAGAGTTTAAGGCTCTTGTTGAGAATCAAACAGAGAAAAGAATTAAGGTGTTGAGAATAGATAATGGTGGAGAGTTCTACAAGAATGAATTTGAAGAATTCTGTAAGAAGTGTGGTATAGCAAGGAAGAAGACTACTCCATATACACCTCAACAGAATGGAGTTGCAGAAAGGATGAACAGGATACTGATGGAAAAAGCAAGGTGCATTCTCAGTGGTGTCGGGTTAGGGCAAGAATTATGGGCAAAGGTAGTGGGTACTACATGTTATCTGGTCAACAGATCACCCTCATCAGCATTGGGTGACAAGACTCCACAAGAGGTATGGACTGGTAAGGAACCTTCTCTCACACATCTTAAGGTATTTGGCTGCGATGCATATGTTCATGTTCCAAAGGAAAACAGGAGTAAGCTGGATAAAAAGGATGAAAAATGTATCTTTATTGGATATAAAGATGGTCTCAAAGGTTATAAGCTTTGGAACCTAGAAACTAAGAAGGTAGTGTATATTCGAGATGTGGTATTTAGAGAAATGAAGGATGTTGTTAAACATGAAGTCCTACCAAGTAAGGAAGAACCAGAGAAGATAGAGTTTGATTTAAAGGATGATGAAGCAAACTCTATAGAATAACATGAAATAGAAGAAGAAGATCCTCATACTCCAGTATTGAGGATATCAGATCGAGAAAGAAGGATACCAGAAAGGTATAGTCCATCTGATTTTCGTTCAAATTTTGCTTTGTCTATTACTGATGATGATCCTAGAACTGTCAGGAGGCAGTGGATTCAGAGGATGGAAATCCATGGAAAAGGGCCATGGAAGAAGAAATGGCATCTTTGGATAATAATGAGGCTTCGGATCTAGTGGAGTTTCCAACTGGAAGAAACCCCATTGGTAGAAAATGGGTATTTAAAAAGAAGCTGAATGCAGAAGGAAAAGTGGAGAAATACAAAGCTCAGTTAGTAGCAAAGGGTTATTCCCAGGTTGAGGGAATTGATTTTGGTGAGATTTTTTCTCCTGTTGCCAAGTTAAACTCTATAAGATTTTTGTTATCTATTACTACTGCATTTGATTTTGAAGTAGAATAGATGGATGTAAAGACAACATTCCTACATGGGGATCTAGAAGAAGAAATTTTTATGAAGAAACCAGAAGGTTATGCCATCTCTGGAAAAGGGCCATGGAAGAAGAAATGGCATATTGGGATAAGAATGAGGCTTGGGATCTAGTGGAGTTACCAACTGGAAGAAACCCCATTGGCAGAAAATGGGTATTTAAAAAGAAGCTGAATGCAGAAGGAAAAGTGGAGAAATACAAAGCTCGGTTAGTAGCAAAGGGTTATTCCGAGGTTGAGGGAATTGATTTTGGTGAGATTTTTTCTCCTGTTGCCAAGTTAACCTCTATAAGATTTATGTTATCTGTTGCTGCTTCATTTGATTTTGAAGTAGAACAGATGGATGTAAAGACAACATTCCTGCATGGGGATTTGGAAGAAGAAATCTTTATGAAGAAACCAGAAGGTTATGCCATCTCTAGAAAAGGGCCATGGAAGAAGAAATGACATCTTTGGATAAGAATGAGGCTTGGGATCTAGTGGAGTTGCCAACTGGAAGAAACCCCATTGGTAGAAAATGGGTATTTAAAAAGAAGCTGAATGCAGAAGGAAAAGTGGAGAAATACAAAGCTCGATTAGTAGCAAAGGGTTATTCCTAGGTTGAGGGAATTGATTTTGGTGAGATTTTTTCTCCTATTGCCAAGTTAACCTCTATAAGATTTATGTTATCTGTTGCTGCTGCATTTGATTTTGAAGTAGAACAGATGGATGTAAAGACAACATTCCTGCATGGGGATCTGGAAGAAGAAATCTTTATGAAGAAACCAGAAGGTTATGCTGTGAAAGGAAAGAAGGAGCTGGTATGCAAGTTGAAAAAGTCCTTGTATGGTTTAAAACAATCACCAAGGATGTGGTATCAAAAATTTGATACTTATATGGTGGGACTTGGATTCACAAGAAGCAAAGAGAATCACTGTGTGTATTCTAAATTAATTGGTGATCATTTGATTTATTTGGTCTTGTATGTGGAAGACATGTTGTCGATAGGAAACAACAAGGAGATTATCCAGGATGTGAAAACTCAGTTGTCCTCTAAATTTGACATAAAGGATATTGGTGCTTCAAATTTCATTTTGGGCATCGAAATTAAAAGAGATCGAAAAAGGAGGAAACTCTGGTTAAATCAGAGAAAATATGTCGAGACAATATTGCAGAGGTTTAATATGCAGGAATGTAAACTGGTCAAGGTTCCTATTCCTGTTGGTGCAAATTTATCTGTGGATCAATGTCCCAAGACACATGAAGAAGAGGAGGACATGTCTCATGTTCCATATGTGAGTACTGTTGGCAGTTTGATGTATGCAATGGTCTGTGATAGACCGAACATTGCACATGCAGTGGGAGTTTTGAGCAGGTATATGTCAAAACTAGGGAAGGAGCATTGGACAACAGTAAAAAGGGTTTTCAGGTATTTGCGTGGCACTGCTAGCTATGGATTGTGCTACAAAGGAAGACCAGGATTGGACAGAGTGGTCGATATACATGGCTTTGTGGATGCAGAATGGGCTGGAGATTTGGATCGTAGGAGATCTACAAGCGGGTATGTGTTTAACCTGTTTGGAGGAGCAATAAGTTGGATGAGCAAAAGACAAGTTGTAGTGACACTTTCAACTACAAAATCTGAATACATGGCAGCCACTCATGCAAGTAAGGAAATAGTATGGTTACAAAGATTGTGTTCATGTATTGGGTTGGTACAAAAAGCTATAAGGATAGAGTGTGACAGTCAGAGTGCAATTTTTATGGCGAAGAACCCTGCTTATGATTCAAATACAAAGCACATTGATGTTCAATATCACTTTGTGAGAGACATGATTGAAGAAAATAAAGTATCATTGATGAAGGTGGACACTTTGAAGACTGTTGTAGAATCATTAAAAAAATATGTGAGCACTGAGAAGTTCTCATGGTGTAGAGGATCCATGGGCATTGTTGCCTTGGATTTTTGACTATGTAACCCTTTAACCCCCCTGTGTGCAAAGAAAACAACAAGTGGGAGAATGTTGGGTATGTGTTATATTCTTTGCACGAGTAGTAGTATCACGCAGGGGGGTTAGAGGGGGGGTGCAGGGGGGCAGAGCTCCCCGCGTGGGGGTCTGTGGGTAGCGCCCCCGGAAAAAAATATTCTTCCTCGGGAAACGTGACACCTACCTTGGGAAACATGTCATGTATTTAGGTGGTTTTTTTTTTGGCACATGGTTTTTGTCGATGGTTTTCTATTTCCGGTTAAGGAATTAGGGTTTTGGACTAATCCAGGTCATTGGGTTAGGTTTTTGGATGCTGTTGGCTCCTATATGTATATTGTATTGTAAACAATGTAACACAATGTATGAATATAATATATGTTGGTTTTCCCAGTTTGGGTTTCCAGGGGAAAAATCTCTGTGTAATGTTTGCATTTTCCATTGTATATTTTCTATTCTTTTCTAAATATCTGTTTACAGTAGACATTGTACAAGGTTATAATTTACACTACCCCCAAGTGAATGGTCAGGTGGAAGCTATAAACAAATATCTTAAGACCATACTACAACGAATAATCAATTCGGCCAATTCCAATTGGCATTTGATGTTATACTCGGCATTATGGGCTTACCGAACGTCAGTCAAGACTGCAACCGGTTTCTCACCTTTTCAACTCGTTTATGGGCTGGAAGCAGTCTTGCCTATAGAATGTCAGATCCCATCCCTAAATTTGGCAGTACATTTATTGACAGACACTTATCCACTTGAAGAGTGGTTATTATACCGTGAGCATCTCAATGAGCAGTGTCATGATGCGGCCCTGGCCAACGAGGCTCACAAACAAAAATTCAAGTGTCAATATGATTGTTCTGTTCGTCCTCATATTTTCTTTGAAGGTGAACTTGTCCTAGTCTATGACCAGGATAAGGACCCCCTGGGGGCAGGCAAATTCAAACCCATGTGGTTCGAACCTTTCGTCGTAAAATATGTTCTAAAAAAGGGCCCTTATCATCTGGTAGACTTTGAGGGAAATTCTTTGGCGGAGCCTAGAAATGGGCTCTACCTCAAGAAGTATTATTCATAGGTAGGTCACCTTGGGTAACTTGTGTAACATATGTATAGTTCTTGTACATTTTGCATGTTTTATTTTTTTACCCCCTTTTCAGTTTTATGGACGTGTCATGTTGATATCATCTTTTTCACTATGGAAGATGTCCAGTGAATCAGAGGTGTTCATTGAGTTTGCGAACGACGCCAGTCGACACACTCAGAGGCTTGCTTCCGCTTGGGAAATTTACACACCTTAAGGCTAGTTGTTATCTTTAGGAGGTATATATTTAGGTGACACCATGAACAACATTGCCGAATACAGTGCAGTTCTAGAATTGCTGCATGACGCTTTGTCACATAGTATTTCTCACCTCCAGGTATATTTAGACACTCAGCTGGTTGTGTCTCAGTTAAATGGAGTTTACTACATTTATGATCCTACTCTACGCCGACGGTTCCTTAGGGTACGTCTCTTAGAACGAAGCTTTGATTATATTACATATATCCATGTTCCTAGGAGATTGAATCAAGTTACAGACACCCTAGCTAATCATGTATTAGATTGGCATATTGCACACATGTAAAGAAAAAGTACACACACACACACATGTAAATACATTTGTAAACTAGATGTATTCCATAAACCCATAAAAAGATATAAAAATCCATATATAATATCATAAACGCCAGAGTACATAGGTGGGCGCAAGTGCCTCAAAAATACAATCAGTGACGAGTCATAGGGCTCATGCCCTAAAAAAATATACAAGTAGTGCCCTTGGCATGTGAAGAATATAGCATAACTAAGGGTGGGGCCTATGGGCCCTGTTGTAATGATCAACAACATTGGCTAAACGCCAAAAAAGTTGGACCCACGTCTGTGGTGCCCACACTACATGAGGTTGCATAGATGGTGGAAGATCCTCAATCTTTTCCATGGGAATGGTGCGAGTGAGCGAGGTAAAGTTTTTTTCTAACCATCTAAGAAATCTCTCAGCCTCCCCGGCTGGAAGCTCTCCTGCTATTGTTGGCCCCCCAACGGCGGCTGTTGCGGCCTCTGGCCGGGGACTGTTGGTCACTATAATTGCTTATTAATTAAAACAATCAAGTGTCACATAAATTGTGAACCCAGGGAAGTCTGTTTATTTCAAAGGCAATCACACATTGTATATGCTCAATCTCAAAAGCAATCCAAAGTTGTAGTAAAAGTTACACTAATCAAACCCCTTGAATAGATTGAAGTTCTACCTTGAATTACAGTGAAAGCAATCTATCTATTGCAGAGTTTTAAGATTCAAAAGGAAATAATTATCAGAAGAATCCTAGATTACATTAAGAAATAGCAACCTAGGAAAAAGGAACCTTTCAACACACTGCAAATAAGACTAACTATTCTGTAACAGAGAACTGGACCCTATTCCCCAAAGTAGAAATCTTCAGCACCTGTCTCTGACTATCACAATTTCATAGACTAATTCTGTAAACAGAATTACCAATCAAAATGATTAACAAGTACCGAAGGCTAAATATTCTGTAACAGAGAATAGGACCCTATTCCCCAAAGTAGGAATCTTCAGCACCTGTCTCTGACTATCACACTTTCATAAACTCATTCTGCAAACAGAATTACCAATCAAAATGATTAACAATTACCTAGGAATGAATTGTATGAAAATGATGTAACAATCAGTGGAAACAGAGTTTTAACAAGGTATAGATAAAAACAATACTAACACACTACAAAAACTAATGGGTGAATTTTGTGAAGAAGGTGAGCCCTTTCCTTCTCACAAGAATCCCCAGAAATAAAAGGAATTAAGAAGGAATGCTCAGAATGATCTTTTATTCATCTGTCAAATATGACAAGTTACAATATCCAAAGTGAACACGCTCCTTCTCTGTAATTCGCCTCTAGCTAAGCCTTTCGTAATCCCCCTTCTAATGCTGATGTCTCCCCTATTTAAAGAGGAGAATCCTCTTAATACAATTAAGCATAAAATTACATGTGTACATACAAATCCTATTCTTAGTCTGATCTAATCTTCTATGCTGGAATAGGATATTCTGATCTTCCGTAGAAAAATGTTGTTACAGTGGTTGTAATGGTGTTGGCTTGAGGTACAGCTGTTGCGACCGGTGTAACAACTCCTTTATTTGTCTTTTCTTGTTACTGTTGTATATTGTTTCAGCATCGCAAATCACGGGCTGTTTCAACAACGAGATTTGCATACTGTTTGACTGTTTAAACAACGTGGTGTTCAAACAACAACGGTAGTTGTAATGGTCTTGGCTTAAGGTACATCTTGTTGCGGCCAGTGTAACAGTTCCTTCTTGTTACTGTTGTATGTGAAATGCTCTTTCATCATCGCAAATCATGGACTATTTTAGCAACGAGATTTGCGTACTGTTTGACTGTTTCAGCAACATGGTCTTCAAGCAGCAACGATATATTAACTGTAGTCTTCAAACTGTTTTAGAAACTATATATTTCCGATTAATGGCTAAGTATGAGAGTAATGTAAAACAAATTAAACATATAGCAAAGAGAATAAATGTTATATACCTTTGGAAAAATGGATTAAGGTGATAATGTAGTCTCAAATATGAGCAGGAAAAGAATTTAATGATAGCAAAAAGTATGAGCAAAAAGGTACATTATAGGGTCCTAACATCCTCCCCAACTAAAAATGTTGCATTTCCTCAGGCAACTTCAATCTGAATAAGAATCCGGATACCGACTCTGAGCATGCAAATTACTTAAGCAGTAGTTGTAGAAGGTACTGTCTGTTGGGGCTCTGAATCCTTGAACACGCTGTAGCCTTTGCCAGGCTGCTTCTTCAATCTTCTTGGGAAACTTATGATGAACTTGATACTTCTCTGCTGGCATCCACAGAATGGGAAAATGGAACTGATAACCTATCTAATTTTCAGCACATTGCTGGACACATTTGATGTAACTAGGTACCTGAGAAATTGTTGTCTCAAGATTGGTAGGGCTAAAGGGATTGTGCTCCTACCTTTTCTTAGAAGATTGTTGCCAAAACATGTTATTTTCTTTTAGGGCAGTAGTCTCTGTGGATTTAATAAATTGTTGACAATCCTGAAGTATTGTTGCCTGTAGTTGCCTTATGTATTGAGTCATCCCTAGTTTCTTCAAAAATTGGTAATATTATGCAACAAAGGTGGCAGTGTTCTATGGTTCTGGATGTATCCAAAGGGGACAGTTATCTTCATTATGCTTGGCATCTAGAAAATCATTCTGCCACGTAATCTGGTTGGTAAGGAAGGAGACGAGTTCCTGAATCTGGATATCACCAACAAGAGGGTTAAGATTAAGCTGTATGTTCTCAGGGATGGCCTCATTATGACTATATACCTCACATAATAGATGTTGATCAATAGTAGAGGCTTCTACAAAAGTTTGAACAAAATCTTCTGGTTTGAGCACTGCATAGGGTCTTCCTTCTTTGATTGATTTAATCTGAAAAAATGTAAGTCGTTCTATAAGGAAAAGAGACTAATTTGAGGATGGTTTCCTAGCAGCCAACAATTTTTGTACCAAATCAAACATCAAGAGCAATTTTCCTTTTAACTCTTCATTCTGCTTCTTATGGGCATGAGATTCTTAGCATGTTTGCTCCAAATCTTCCCAGTTTGAATAAATGTGGTTCAGCCAAAGTAGTATGTGCTCCTGTAAACTTTTGTCCTGTGTAATAGCAGACTCCTTTTTCCATTTGTCCATTATTACCTGCTCATTCCATGGTTGAGTTTTTGTTTCAGCGTCACAAGTGGTAGGCTAAGGTAGAGTCTGAGTGGCTTGTTCCACAAGAGTAGGGGTAGTGGTCTTGCCAGGAGGGGCAGGTTCATCAATAGGCAGAGTTTGTGTTTCAGCATCGTAAGTGGTAGGCCACGGTAGAGTCTAAGTGGCTTGTTCCACAAGAGTAGGGATACGGATATTGACAGGAGGAGCAGGTTCATCAGCAGGCAGAGTTTGAACAACTTTACTAATGAAAATAGGGGCTTCGGATTTAACAGTTGTTGTAGGCCAGGGTTCCTGTAGATTAGCTTTGCTTTTTGGAATTTTGAAGGTCCTACTCGTTCTTGTGTAACAGTAGGGCGTTCCTCTTTTTTAACTAAAAAAGTCATAGGTGCAGGAGAAGCTCTAGGTATTGGAATTTGAACCACTTTGTAGCCTGCTTTATCATACATATCCCCACATTGGCTACACATATACTCTCTATACTGATCATCTTTTGTGTTTTTCTCTACCATGGTTGCTACGCGAGCCAAGGTATGCAAATTAAGTTCCCTGTCATAGGCTTCCTTTGCCATTACTAGCTCTTGCTTGTAAGCTTCCAGTTCTAATCTTAGAAACTCATTCTCTTGTAAGAGAGAATTCATTGTTGGTTCTGGTTGTTGATTTGTCATCGGTGTATCAAGAGGGGTGGTTGGTTTTTGTGTAACAGTCACAGCCTCGGTAGTTGGTTCTTATGGAGTGGCTACAAAATCAATAGCTGATTCTTGTGTTTCAGCTACTTGATGTAAAGAAAATAGTGTTTCAGCACCCTGGGCATGTGATTCTTGAACTTCAGGAATAAAGTCAGCAGTTGGTTCTTGTGTTTCAACTGTAGTTGGTTTTTGTGTGACATCTATAGCTGGTTCTTCTGTTTCACCTACTGAATGAGTAGCTGGTTCTTGTGTGACAACTACCGTTGTAGCACCCTGGGCATTTGATTCTTGTATTTCTGGAATGAAGTCGGCAACTGGTTCTTATGTTTCAGCTGTAGCTGGTTCTTGTGTAACAGCTATAGCTGGTTCTTGTGTTTCAGCTACTGAATGAGTAGCTGGTTCTTATGTGACAACTACTTGATGTAAAGAAAATGATGTCGCAACATCTTGGGCTTCTGGTTCTTGTGTTTCAGTGCCCGTGGGTTGAACAGGTAAAAATTTCGGGGTTTGGGAGGGTAGAGGTGTATGGGTTTTTAGAAAAATGGTCTGGGGGCTTAGGGAAGTGGTAGTAGCAGCTGCTTTGGTTGAATCCTTCGTTTGTTTTTTAGGTCAAGAGGTAGGAAAAGTAGTAGTTTGCCTCTTTCTTTTGCGAGTGGGTTTTTCCTCAGTGATGGGGCAGGGAGGGTTATCAAGTTTATCTACTTCAGAATCATCGTTAAGGATATGAACAGTAGGAGTAGATGATTCTGGTAAATTGTGGGGCGAACTTGGTACGGTGGAAGGAATTGGATCAATTGGATCTGTAGGTAGATTGATAGGTATTTCCGAAGGGTCAGGAAGGTTTTGTGGTTGCTCTTCATGAGGGTTTTCAGGATGTTCAACAACTTCCTGAGGGTTTATGGGTGGATTGTTTAGGAGAGGGTTTTGTTAGGAAAATCCTTTTTGGATGAGTAATTGAACGAGACAGTGATGGGTGAGGGAAAGGATGGGATTTTTAGCCTATTTACAATAATGAAACAAGTTTCTAAGACATCCGAGCAGATAGTAATGAATATTGACCAGTCTAGCATGTCGTAAATGAGATAACAAGACAAAGTCGGACTGGTAAATTACCTGGTATCGGCCTTCACAGGTAAGGTAGTGCTTGAGAAACTCTGCAACTTTCAGCCAAGGAGGCGGCAACGAGCTAATTTGAACACCCCGGACTTTAGGCTCAACATGTTCTCCTGGCAAGAGAAAATCCTGTTGGGCATTAAGGATAATGTGTTTGCGGCTGAACCAGCAAATGCCAATGACGGGAAGACCCAAAACCTGTGCGATATCATCCTCTATGACTAGAATCTAAACCCCTTGAACAATAGAATGGTCTTGTTGGAGATTCCGAGCAAATTGAAGAACCCGTTGTTCATAAAATCCCTGGAGCCTCTGAAAATAATCCAGCCAGCCTGCCTGCTGAAAGATTTGGTATAATTTTGGATACAATTCTAGCAGGTTTGTTGTGGCGGGTTCGTATCATATAACATGACCTCCCATAGCTATTCAGCTTAGCAGAATGCACAGTCAGAGAGTCACGTAACCGCACTTGGACAGAGTAAGTTTTGCGGATGAGGGCATGCAAATGATGATGAAAAAAATGAAATGATGGGTAAAAAGAAGTGACGGTAGTTAGTTTGTGTGAAATAATGGCATAAAATTTTGATATTTACCCCCCCAACTATGGCTAAAATAGTGATTTTAAGTGAATGATAATAATGAATCGAGATCTTCTCATTAGCCATAATTCAATTTTATTACATATAAAGTTTACATACCTCATCTTTACCTTTGATTCGTACTTCGAAAAATATCATGCATGTCCGTAATAGATCTGCAGTAACCATGGGAGAGACTTTGGATTTATGAGAGAAATTGTATCAAGGGTTTGTTTAATTGTGAGAGAAGGTAGTGAAAGGACAAAATGTAGTATGAAAATAGGAGAAGTGAGAGCGAAAGAGCTAAAAAAGATGTTTTTATTGACAGGAAATGCTGAAAAAGTGGTGTTTTAGCAACAGGAAAAGAATGAAAAAATGTTTGCTAAAGAGTGATGTTTTAACAATGGAAAATACTGCTGAAGAAATGGTGTTTCAGCAGCGGGGAAAATGGGAAAAATGTTGTTGAAGAGTGGTGTTTCAGCAATGGGAAAATGAGGAAAAATGTTGCTAAGGAGTGGTGTTTCAACAATGGGAAAATGAGGAAAAATGTTGCTGAGGAGTGGTGTTTCAGCAATGGGGAAAATGAGGAAAATGTTGTTGAACAGTGGTGTTTCAGCAGTGGGGAAAATGAGGAAAATGTTGTTGAACAGTGGTGTTTCAACAGTGGGGAAAATGAGGAAAATGTTGCTGAAGAGTGGTGTTTCAGCAATGGGAAAATGAGGAAAATGTTGTTGAACAGTGGTGTTTCAACAATGGGGAAAATGAGGAGAATGTTGTTGAACAGTGGTGTTTCAGCAATGGAAAAATGAGGAAAATGTTGTTGAACAGTGGTGTTTCAACAATGGAAAAATGGGGAAAGGGAATGGAAAGGAAAGAAAATAAAGAAGGATGAATGATGGAGATGTTTGAATGGGAAGTGAAGATGAATGGATTGAAGAAAGAGGCAGCAATGCTTCACAAAATGAAGGTTGGATCTGCTTGTAGTAAGAATTTCCTTTCTTTGTAGGCCTTTTCTGGATCGAGAATCTGCAAAAGAATCCATTGTAACATGTCATTCCTTGACAGGGATTATTAGTAAAAGAAATTTAATCTAATACTAAAGAAATTAAATTCAGAAAAATTAATTGCAATGAGGGATAGGAGGCTCATCTAAAAAGAGATAATGTGAATCTGCCACACATGTGGCCTTAAAATCCTCTTTGGAAATGGGACGTTGGTACAGATAGAGCCGATGACCATTCACTAATAACGATGTTTTAGAGTCATCAATTGTGAGGAGCCTTACTGTTCCATTGGGGAAAACAGTGTCCACTTCGTAAGGTCCTAGCCATCTTGTACGTAGTTTTCTTTGAAATTCTTTAAACCGAGAATCATACAATAAAGCCCAATTACCTTTTTGTAATTGCTTATGCTTGATGGTTTTATCATGCCATTTTGTTCTTTGTTGTTGAATCATAGTTGTCTGGTGAATGAAATCTAGTCTTTTTTCATCCAATTCATTAAGCTGCTACAACCTGGCTATTTGTGCATCAGTCAAATCAAGGTTAACAGCTAAAGAAGTCCTTAAGGTTTTGATTTCAAATTCTATAGGAAGACAACACTTTTTCCATAAACTAATTCATAGGGGGGGAATCCTGTAGTATTTCTCTAGGTAGTTATGTAAGCCCATAATGCTTCAGGGAGCCTTTGAGACCAATCCTTTCTATTTTCCTTCACTGTTTTTGTGAGAATGGATTCTATTACTTTATTTGTGCTTTCCACCTGTCCATTAGCTTGGGGGTGGTATGGTGTAGTCATTCTATGATGAATATGATATTTTTAAAGGATGTCTTTAAAACCATGAGAAGTGAAAGGAGTTCCTCCATCTGTGACTAATTCTCTAGGCACTCCAAATCTGATAAAGATATCTTCAAATAAAAAATCTAGAACAACTTCTTCAGTAGCTCTATGGAGTGCTTTAGCCTCCACCCATTTGGTCATATAATCTATGCAGACCACTATATAAGCTTTTTTATTCGATGGAGGGTTAATGGGTCCTACAAAGTCTAAGTCCCATCTTTTAAATGGTTCGAGTACTACCTAGGGATTTAATGGCATTTCATCTCTATGATTAGGTTTACCCATTCTTTGACAACTATCACAGGCCTGAACATATTTCTTTGCATCTTTAAAAAGTGAGGGCCAATAATAACCCATCCTGAGAATTTTATGTGTTGTTCTTTTATCAGCAAAATTCCCTCCACAAGGGCCATCATGATAAGCTTTTAGTAAATCATAAACCTCATATTCTCTAATGCATCTTCGGATTTCTTGATTAAGTCCTGTGTGGAAAAGACACCCACTTATCCAGCTATACCGAGCACTTTGTTGAATGATTCTTCTTTTCTCTCGGTGGGATAGGTGTGGTGGTAACTTCCCTGTAACCAAATAGTTAGCGATGTCTACATACCATGGTGAGTGAGCAGATACTGCAAATAAATATTCATCAGGAAATGAATCATCTACTGGAGTATTATCATCAGGTGTTAACCGAGAAAGGAAATCAGCAACTACATTTTCTTTTCCTGGTCTATCTACAATTGTAATATCAAATTCTTGTAATAATA
>ML783809.1:687768-716288 GCA_009831015.1 Picea engelmannii | reverse complement strand
GTGAAGTGATGAGTGTACTATAATTCAAAGTGAATAAAAAATAAATTATTTAAATAATAAATTTAATGGAGAAATTAGAAGTGGGTTAACCCTAAAATAAGGAAAGTGGGTAAAATACCTAGAAGATGTTTTTAAGGAAGCTACTTGGAGAGTATAAATAAGAGTCAAGGCTCTCTCATTTTAAATCACACTTGAGAATATTGAATATATATAGGTGTCTAAGGTAACCAAAGGATATCTAAGCCAAATTTCAAAGGGAAGGTGAAGAAAAGAAGGTTGGAATTCAAGGGAGGATAAATTCTTTTGATGATGCTTTCTAAGGTATGTTATTTATAGGTCATCTCACCATTTTCACAATAACTTTTTTTCTAGAATGATTTATACCGTGAAATTGATATTCCATTGAGGAAACATATCCAAGTATCTATTGTAAAAAAATTATCTTTTGGGTCATTGTATTTTTTGAGTTACACGCCGTGGAAAATAGGGTTTGTGGCTAGTCCCGAAACTAATCTAAAACACGTGTTTTGAGTAAAAACGTCATAACTTCTTCATAACATATACAAATTTAGTAAGAAATTTTTTTTTGGTTAGATTATAGTCTTTATTATTCTGTGTAACATTTTCAGATCCATTCAACAAATATTCCATGCAGGGCACTCTCTACAAGGTTTCTCTCTAGAATAAGCCAGAATTCAACAAGGTATGTCATTTCCGCTATAACTCCTTTTCTGAGAGGTTCCAAGTAGTGAAACCTGGAGTAATTGCATAAAACACAGTGAAGAACATTGTGTACCATTTTTAGATCTTTATTCATTACATGTACATATTTATGATTATTTCAAGTTAGGGTTGTTGACTAATACAAAACTAGTCATGTGAGACTAAAGAAAAGTTTGATGAAAATGATAGTCTCTTGTTGTTAAAGTTAAGGAAGGTTTGCAGGTATGTGATCATATACACCAGGTCTATTACAGAGTTACAAATCATATTTGGATGATGAAATTGATGAGGGCTTCTGGTTGAGGTACATGTTGGGTACATGGTCGAGACAAGTAGTTGATGAGTTGGCACATACATGAGGTGTATAGTTGATGTTGTTGGTACATATTGATGAGTCATAGTTGATGAGAAGTTGACACATTATTGGTACATACTTGGTACATGGTTGGATGCACTTGTTTATGGTACAGGTTGATTACAGGTTGTTTGGTATAGGTTGGTGCATGGTGGATGCACTTGTTTGTGGTACATGTTGATTACAAGTTGACGTACAGGTTGATGCATGGTTGATGCATGGTTTAGGTTTATCAGTATAGGTTTACAATGGTATATCTCACAGTGATAGTGTGACAGTGGTTCCATAATTCTACTTCTACTTTAGGGTGGTTGGATGGGGCAAGGACAGGTGGTTGTAGCCGGAGAGCATAGGGGGTTGTAGCCTCCTTCTGGTTGTAGCCAGAGAATAGGGGATTTCGAGATTCCTTAAGGTTGTAGCCTAAGAAATAAGGGGTTGGAGCCTCCTTCTAGTTACAACTCGAAAAAAAAGGAAGTTGGTGCTTCCAATGAATGTAATTCTTCAAGACATATAAGAAAAATCATTCTGTGGTTTTCTCCCTCTTTGGGTTTCCAAGTAAAAAATTGGTGTACTGTGTATGTGTATGATTATTCATTTTTTCATTGCTTATTTACTCTGCAGTTATTGGATGATAATGCTACATTGATATAACACTTGGATTATATGGTTAAAAATGATTAAATTGCTCTATTACTGATTCACCCCCCCTCTCAGTAACCCAACACAACTATAGGGATCTGAGACTTCTTGTTTGGCCTATTGTTGAATCCTCGAAGGGAAGTGGGTAGTTGAAGGACTATTGCGAAGATAAGGGGAACAATTCCTGGGGTGAGACAGGAATGTGGGGAATGAGGGACTATAGGCTGTTAGTTTTAGTTGGCACATGAGTCTGAGTTTTTATGCTTTCTGAGAGACCTTATCCTGGTTAGGATTCCATTTTCCCAAGTGGAGTTTTAGCCCCATCTTAGGGGTGACCCATTGCTAAAATTTATGAGTAGTGCGGTCTAAGGCTCGGAGGAACGTGGAAGGTCTACACGCAATTAGTGTTATTTTTACCAAAGATAAGTGTCTATTGTGTGCTAATTTATGTGTTGTGTTAATATTTATGCATTTATTCTCATGGGTTTTTCTTGTACATTTGGTATCTATATACTTGTTGTTATTATGCTTTAATCTGTTCATTTGTAGAGCACTATCAGTTAATTAAACGGTATGAAAAATTGGAATTTCCGTGTGGAATTGCCTAGAAGGGGTCTGGGGATGCTATAAAGTTACACTAATCCTCCCAAGACCTACAAGAGAATGCTTCCCTGTAAATCTCTTGTAGTAAAATCATTTTTCAGTGGAAGCCTTCCCTTGAATACAATGGCTCATACTCAAGCTCAAACTCAGACTCAAACCCAGAATCAAAATCAGAACTAGATTCAAAAGAAATGGGAATCTAAGATCTTCAAGCCATTAGATCTGTCAGCCATCCCGAGATACCCCTGATAGATTCCTGCAAAGTATGAAAAATGGCTTCCCAGATTCACTGGTAATGATGTGACTAGTGCAGATGATCATATGAGTAATTTCTGGGCTTTCTTTCAACTCAATCCCATAAGTGATGGTTATGAGGATTTGTTGATGAAACTATTCTCTTCCACTCTTCAAGATTTTGCTAGAATATGGTATGATAGTCTTTATGATGCTAGTATCAAAACCATGGATCAACTAGAACATGTTTTCCTCAAAAGATGGAGTGTTAAAGAAGATCCTAATATTTTGTTAACACGACTAAATGATATCAAGAAATATGAGAATGAGACTATTAGGGAGCTCCATGCCAAGTGTTAACACATAATATTGATCATGTCAAGGAGTATTTATGGTTTTCAGAGCCTACAATTTAACCATTTCTCTAGGTATTATGTCATACCATTAACTAACAACCTCCTCGAAGTGTGCAAGATATATTTGAGTTGGCGTTGCGAACTAGTTAAGGAGGAGCATTGTAGCTTGGATAGGTTGCAAGCACTCACGTTCGGACTTATTGAAATTCACATCATCCTTAGGACCATAATTTACTCCATGAGGGTTTTCATCTTGTTTGAAGATCGAGAAAGTGGTTTTGGATGTTTTTTCCTTTTGGCATTGCGAACTGGCAGACAGGGGTGTTGCGAACTCATTTCATGTAGAAACTTCTTTTAAACATTTGATCATAACTCCAAAAAAGGTGATGTGTTTTTTTCTGAATTTGTTTTGGAGGAGAATGATAATAGCATTGAATTGCTGACCAAATTTCATCCTAACCCATTTTGTAATTCAAGAGATATAATTAAAACACCAGTACGTTGCAAACTAGCGTTGCAAACTCTTTGTTTTGCATAGTTGTTGGATATTCGCCTTGTTTGGAGGTTTCTACCTATCAAGGAAGGTTCAAATGGTCTCCTAGGAGTTATTTGGACATAAGGGACATGTGTTCCATCTCCAGATCAATTAGGATGACTTGTTTCAAAAGGCATTTATCATCATAGACAAAATCCCCCAAAAATAGGATTTTGTTAGGCTTTTGTTAGAATCTTTTGTAACAAGACTCCTAAATGGAGGAGGATCCTATGTAACTCCTTGGTTTAGACCTCCTTAGGGTATATATATATTATTCACTATACATGAAAGGGTTTTTGATGAGAAAAGGGTTGGATTCATGATCCAATAGAGGAGAGAGTTGGAAGAGCAATTTTAGTTTCTCATTTGTAAGCTTGAGGGCCTGTTTGTAATGACATTTTCTAACATTAAAGATTCATCAGAGCTGTTATCAGATGGTGTTCTTTGTTTTCCCATTTCTTTTTCATCTTCTTGCTTGAATATATTGTAGGTTCTGAGGAACATAGTTTCCATTGATTGATGGATTCATGAACAACAAAGGATCTGTTGTAGCTTTCCCATTAAATCATTGTTCATTGTTTAAGAAATCTGTATCTGTTTGCAGAAATGATTTTTGTACAATGGTTGTTCTTCCTTTTTTCATATTCACCATGATTCTACTCATCATTATATATCTTTGTGTTTGATATACAGTTTGATTTCCTTTGATCTGTAGGATGTTATGACTCCATGCCCAATGGAATGCCTCTGCATACATTTTGTTTCCCTCTCCCTTTCTTTCCTAGTCTTGTTGATCCACCTAATCAAACCATTTAATCCATTTATATTATGATGGGTACTAGGCTTACACCTACAATATTCTAGGTGTGACTTCTAGTGCTAACACCAAGTTTCAAAGGTTGTTACAACAAATACCTAAGAGTCATCACCCTGGAGGATATTACCTTCTCTTCCTCTATACTAAGGTAATTTTAGGGAAATTTGGATTCATGCTTAGTGAAAAAGGTCCAAACACAATTCAAGAAGACAATGAAATAGCTAAAAGAATCGAGGCTAATCTCTCCTCATCCAAGGTGGAAACTTTCTATGCCCCAAGAACCAAGGTTGATATTAAACCAAAGACAGTTCAAAAAAATGAGACCACCCAGGATATCAGTTTTTACTTAGCAAAGCTTCAAGAGACTATGGATGACATGGAAATAAATTAGACCTTGATGATGAACAAAATTACCAATTTGGAGAGATCAAAACAACAATATCATATGCCTCCTTTCAAGGGACAACCTCAAAAGACCTATTAAGTATACAAGCCTCAAAATGAACAAAGGGTTCCTAATAGTCTCACCCCCTCAAATGTTGTAGATCAGACTCCTTGGTGTTTTCAGTGTAGGGATGCACATTGGGAACATGGATGTCCAATGATTAATGAATACCCTAATCAAGTGAACATTATGAATTATACTTTTGTTGAAGATCCACAAGTGTGCATCAACATCACACTTTAACAACATGAAGAAGGCATAAAAGAAGCAGCCATAAAGGCTAGGATGGAATTCATGGATAACTTAGATAAGGAGTCAAGAGAGAATATAACGAGGAAAGAGTTACAAGTCTATAAAAGACAAAATAAATCACCTCAAGAACCTCCCACTAACCCCAAGATTTCTCAACAAAAATTTCCAAATCTTCCAGTAAGTAGGCTTTTTCCCAATCTTGCTTCACCAAAAAATGACAATAGTAACTTGAACTTTGAATTAGAAAGTGCTTTGGTAAATATGAATGTAAAAGTATCTCTAAGAGAAATCATCAAATTCCCTTCAATGAAGAATAGGTTTAAGAGATTCTTCAAGGTACAAGATGAACTAATAGATCCCCCCATAATTCTACAAGCAGATCATTTCAGTGTACAATATGATGATCATCCACCTTTCTTTATGTCTCTGCAAGTGAATAACAAACACTTGAATAATTTCATTCTTGACTCAGGGGCATGTGTGAATATGATGTCATTGAAGTTAATGAAACATTTAGGTTTGAACACCACAAGGCCTTAGAAAAATGTATGTGGGTACGAGTCCAGGGTTATTCCCACTCATGGTGTGATATAAAATGTGAAGGCCCACCTTTCCTGATATCCTAAGATAGTTATCCCGATGGAAATTGTAGTGATGGATGTCTCATATGTATGGGGAATGCTCTTGTCTAGAAATTTCGTTGCAACATTGGGTGGCACATTGCAGATGGACCTAAGTAGTATTGAATTACCTATGAATTATGGTACCTATGCTTGCTTTCCCAATATGACTATGGCCAAGGCTCACGTTGAAGAAGTTGACATTGACTTAGAAACAAAAGAAATACCTGATCCAACCAAGAAATATCTTCCAGTTTTTTCCTTAGATGACTAACCTTTTTCCAAGGAAGAGGATTTTGATGCCATACAATGGAAAAAAAAATGAAGTGTACCAGCAAATGCTAGACAAGTATAAGGAAAACAATATTTTCTCTATCAAAGTATTGAGAAAGGAAAACAAATATATATTGGTTAGACCAAGACAATATGATGTCCTTACCATAGAATCCCACCCCCTCCCTCAAGACAATGCACCAGAGTAATACAAGAGGCAAGTGATCTCAAAAGAGGGAACTACAAGAAAGGAGATTTGGTTTTGGAGTGGGATACAAAAATGGGCCAACTCAATAATCATAAGGATTCTAATAATTCTTGGCTAGGACCGTTTAAAGTTAGAGGGAAGTCTATCAATGAAACTTACTACCTAAACACAATTCAGGGAAGGAGACGCCCATTACTAGCTAGTGGCCACCTCTTCAAACCCCATTGTGGGGAAGAGACTTGACTCCCTACTAACATAGGTAGGTGTAGGTAGGTACGTAGGAATTTTCATCTTACATCTCATTGTATATATGTTTCATATCATGGTAGTATAGTTTGCATTTAACTTAACATGATTTGAAAACATGCTAACGATTTACATATTTTCTTCTTACATCCTGCATTATTTTTATGTCATACTTATATGTTTGCATGATCATATTGACATGTTAGAATACAAATATTCAGAAATTTTCTTTTCAACATTTTCTTTGAATTTTGATAATTTTCTTAAGAATAAGGGGTGATAGCACCACCCTCGATGCTCTAATGATTTTTCTTGAGTGTGTAGGCATAGTTCATACCATAAATGTTGAGGTTCTCAATCCTTTCTACAGTGAGCACATGTCCCCAAGTATGAGCCTGATGTTACACCCTCCAAATAGGGGTAATTAAGGAGATCGTGTCTCGAGGCCCATAGGTAGAAAACATGGAGTTCCGAGAGCTAGATTGACTAGAAGAGCCCCGCAAGGGCCTGTTGAGGGGTCTTAAATACCTTTAACTCAAAAACATGAGCCAAACCCACCACCGAGGCCCAATTAGACTCTACAACGTTTGATAATGGAATGGTTCTTCAGATCTGTCGATCCGGCCAAATAATCGATGGGATTTACATAGTGATTGACAGGATATATTCTTATGAAAATTCCTCCTTCAATTTAAAAGTTCTCTTTTGTATTTTATTTTATTAGGTGGGTCTGCTAAAAGATATGTGATGATATAAACCAGCTGGGTAAAGGGGAAATCTTAACTACTGAAGAAGGCTAATCTTGGGATAAACCTCGTACTCCAGCATGTAGAAAAATATTTTCATACCTATGACGAGCCTAGTACTAATACATCAACTTGTTGGTATTTTAATTATTGACTGAGATACAATTATCAAAAGAAAACACTCATGCAATAAAATGATGGCAAGAAAAATAGTTTCCTTAGCTCTAACCATTAATCACACATTAACACAATGATTTTATTTCCATCATTAGAGACAAGAATTATAAAAATATTGAATCAACTAACTTATTAATAGATTCAGAAAATATTACTCATTACAACATCCATTCATAAGATAAAGTCAGAAGTAATTCCTCCTTATGATCCAATCACACATGCCTTTGATGTAAAACATAATTTTTTTTTCTGGTCCTAAACAAGACTTCTGAATTAAGGTAGTTCTGAAATAGTTCTTTACAATTCCAAAAATGAGGGTCTTTTCCAAAACCATCAACCCTTTCTAAAAGGTCAATCCTCTTATTTATAACAAATTATTAACTAAAAATAACTATCAAAGGTGCAATATAAGTAAAACAAAACATCGCCACATGGTCCTTCCATCTCTCTGTCTTCTAAGAGTCATCAAATGGTGTCACTTAAGTGGATGACTCTTCTCATACTTTGACCACTTGACAAAGAGTTCCTCGCATGTGTTGGAATACAAGAATCTGTGTTGGTCCATTAGGGCCAAAAGGATCTCCTTTATTTCTATTGCTTGTGCCCGATACTTGACTACTTTAACACTTAACTACTATAACACTGCCCAAGCTTTGATCGGGTTCTCCATGAAATGTTGTACTTGACGTGGTGCCATGTTCGCCACCTTTTATATCTATGAAGTCCACGACGAGTCTTGTTTTGCATGTTGTTTGACTATGTCATGAAAATCGACAAAGTCCTCGGGTGAGTCGAATTCTGGGAGACCGATGTCTCTCATCCCCTGACTGATCTTGCTATAGCTTCTTTAGAAATCAACCCATTTCTCTTGAATCTCCCACTGAGGTTCTTGGGCCATCTTCATCCAGTATTCGACTGACTTCCTTATACGATCGATGTTTTTGTCCCTTGGCACCCGAATGTCATGCTCTTTGGCGTCTCATCCCTTTTGAACCACGCTGACGTAACCAATTCTTTCCACCGCTTGGTGGGCCTTCTCATACCATATTTCCATGTATTTTCACATAGCTAGCACCATAAGGGTGTCTTCTTGGAAGTCAGTTATGCTTGTAGTGAAAAGGTGTCGCTCACTTGTGAATTTTCCATAGGCGTCTTGGAACTCACTTCTTAAAAACATCATGGCTTGTGTGGAGTCTTGGCAATATTTCTCCAAGTGGCATAGATGATCCAACTCCTTTATCACAATGAATAGCTCCTCTTCATATTTCCTTGCTATATCTAGGGAGGCATCTGTGATTTCCATCCATGCGCCGATAAGCTCAAGTGTTTTGGCATTCTCTATGCTGATCAATTTCTCCTCTGTGGTGATGAGGATCGAACTATCCAACGTAAGCCTCCTCTTCTTAGTGGTTCTTTTCATGATGGATTTCCTCTTTTGGTCGTAGGAAATTGCTTGTATATCAATGACCTCATCAACCGGTTTGGGGATTTGTTGTTCTCCCCAAGTTAGAGTATTTTTCAGGCTCCCGACTATGTGTATTTGTTCAAGGCTGGGTTCCTGAACCTCTTCTATATGTTCTGATGGCTTGACCTCAGGTTTTTTCTCATCAATTGGAAACGTACCAAAAAAAACCAAGGAATCAGAGGAAGGTTTGGTACTTACTTGGTAATCAGTTGTTGAGATGTCGATTTTCTGTTGTGGAATTTCTTCTCCTTATTCACCCAATCCTAGCTCATCCATCGAGATGTCCATTGGGGTTCCCTGTATGTCACGTAGCCCAGCATCCAAGTAAATTTCTACCTCATGCTCGTTCTATGGATGGCTCTGACTTGGAGCATCGGGACCTTGGGTGGATGCTTTCTTAAATTAATTCTCCTCTATAATTTGCACCGGAGTGACCAGGGACACCTCCGAACTCTCCTCATCATCATAGATGGTAATTAAATCAAACAAGGGATTTGGTATACATGTCTTTCCTCATGTCCTCGCTATCTCGGGCTGAGACTAAGCTTCCACTGGTGATCCGACCTGTGGTGATGGGGCTTCAAGGTTTTCTAACCTGGTGGTTTCTTCAATTTGTATCAGCTCTGTGCCACTTGGTTCTCCTCGAATTTCGACTGGGTCATTGGCCATGATCCTCATCATTTCTATCAGGTCAGGGTCATTTTGCAACTGATTGATGATCCTTTGCACCCCTTGTATTAAGAGCAATCCCCTTCTATGTGCCTTTGTTGTCTCTGTCGCTCTGATCTCTTCCATGGACCTAAGGGCCTCTTGAGCTAACTTCTCTATCGTTTCCATCTGTTATTCCATGCTTATGGCCTTTAACCTGGTCATGTTTAGGTTGGCCATCCTGTGCACCACCTTGTCCAAGTCCTGGGCGCTCTTTGTGAAAATTTCATCCTCAAACTTATCATGAGCATACAACTAGCAGGATCATACTTCCTAAGCATGTTGGAGGACCAGGCCTTTAGGGTCATGATTGTGGAATCGACCTGTCTGGAATATGAATTCCAGTTGGTTAAGCCCCTCTTGTTTGGCTTGAGAAGTATCCTTCATCAGATAGAACCCTATATGAAAACCGTAGGGTATGAAATCTTGTTTCTTGTCTTTGGAAAATGTGGCGTTATATCCCTATAGGATGGTTTGATAACAGATTTCTCCCACAACGAGCCAGTCTAGGACATGAACTGGTAGGAGATGTGGTGCTTCGGTGGCCCCGAACACCATGATTTAGGTTGCATGTTCATCCAAGTACCAATGGCCTACCTTGGCTATCATTTTCTTGGTTGTTGTTGATAGTTTGGGGCATTCCTTATTAAAAATAATAAAATAAATGTGAGCGATGAATTCATCGCAGATGAGTGCATAAGATTTCTTGTACCTATTCTCTCATAGTATGTTGAAGTACACATGGACCGAGAGCTCTACAACATGCCAACTTAGATTCATGCCGGCAAAGACGTTCCTTGCGCACATGACATCGAGAAGGTACAAGGCCATGTAGAAATTTGGTGCCTCTCCTTCCTTCAACATTTGATCATGTTGTACACAGATGCTTAATTGTTTTGAGATTATCACTCCCCAGTTGAAGTTACTCTCGACGATTGTAACTATGTACGCCAAAGGCATCCATGCTTCCGAAAACTTGGAGTAGTCCTTTTCTCCATATAATCGGCAGATGAGAGCCATCAAATATATGTATGGCTCCCTTAGATTAACTGTTCCATACCAGCCATTGCCCTGGTTACTGAAATTATTGTCCTCCTTCCACCATGAGGCCATCAATCAACTGGTGTCATGAAACTCATAGAACGTTCTCACGAAGTACGTGTTGAGTCGCTCCTCTGGGTCCTTGAGCTTATAGTACTTCTAGACTTCTGTTGGGAGGAAAAATCTGACACATCTGCCATTCTCATTGTGGATCAAGCACTTATGCACATCCATATGGTCGATGAGCCATTTCAGAACCTCTATGCAGGGGAAAACGGGGGTTCTTCTTGCCACCATGTGTAAATACGATCGTCGGATGTTCATGAACACCTAGTCATCGAGCGTCCTTACGTCTGGATCACCATGTGGGATATATTTTGGGTATTATTCTCAGATAATCCTGTTAAAGAGATCCCCCCACTGTGGGAGAATTACTTTGGACCTAGTGCTTGCTTCGGTGTCACCGTAGGCTAGAGGCTGGGAAAAATATTTCTTTATTGAGGTTTTGATGACAGGCTCCACCCTAGGAGCGTACTCCAACTGCCTTATGGTCCTGGGAGAAGAGCCTCCACCTATTTCAACTTCCTTTAGCTTCGGCGCCAGCGGCAAGCATCTAGTAGTTGGCTTTCTTGGCGACATTTTTTCTACAACTAGAGCAGATTTTAAAGATTGTGTAAGAAACCGAATGAATATATAAATTATGACTACCAAATTAACAAACTTGAACACATACCTATATAGCTTGTTAAACCTGGTTTTGATAATCAGAGAGTCAGTATACTCTTGAGAAACTCGCTTTTCTTCTTTGAATGCTCTAGATTTCAACTTGCGTGCAGAATGAATTTGTTTAAAACTGTTCTAGAGATTTAAACAGGGATGAACTTACCTTGTCACATCAGCCATTCAATTCGAGTTATGAGTGTAATTTCGTCAAATCTTCCGCCAGATCTTCGGAGGTGTTTAAACTTAAATTCATTGTGGGTTGACAGCCTGGGCGCAGGTGGTAATGCCATCTATCGAAAATTTCAAAATGTTGTTTTATAATCAACGCACGGGATAACAACTAATGCTGGATTGGGCATTAACTAGTTCATTAAATGTCCAAAATCCAATCGTATCTTATGCAACAAACATCCCATCGTTTCGCTCTTTCAGTTGGTGGATCGGGAGTCGAGATTGTGCTATGAATATTTTCGTTGATATCCTCCTGCAAAAGCTCCGATGTTGATCGATATTTCCATACAAAGATGATGTGGTAAAGCTGACTAGGAGGTGTGACTAGGACCTAGGGAACCAAAAATGACTCGGGATAAAACTAGACCGTACAACCCTCTTACGTGGTAAAGACATGTGACATTCGCGACCAGTGACTTTAATTGATCATGTTAATCGAAGTCAGGGTTTTCTTTAAGCCATATGTTCTACCACCCAATACTATATTTCCGATGCCGAAAAGTGTCAAGGATCGACAATCGACGATAAACTTACCCAAGTTCTCTCGGATCGAATCCCTTGAAAAAGTCTCTATGTCAAAAACGCATCGGGGATCGACGATCAGAGATAACTTTATTACAATCGAACTGATTGTTGTGATCTTTCTGGATTTCCCCCGATCCTGATAAAGCGCATCAGGAATCGAATATCGATGATTTCTTTATGTCCTTTGTTAATGTCTATCTTTCTCGTAATTTGTCGATGCCGTAGGGGATCGACTATCTCTCAAACCTTTATGCAAATAACTTATGCAAACCAAAACTGCCTTTTGTCGATGCCTATGAGGAACAACCCTCGACAACTATTGTTTCTTTGTGGTTCCTTTACTTACTTGAATTCCTCCTGACATTGAACCTGAGCGCGTTAGATGCAGTGTTTAGTTGTCGATTCTTAATTCGGGTGTTAAGGTGATTTAGACATGAGGTTTCACAAGTTCAAACAAAAATGACTAGGTGATAAGAGACATGAATAAAAACAAAGATAAACCATTTCCCAAAATGAAATCGAGTTAGACAGTGAAGAAAACAAGTGGTACCCAAAAAGTGACAAAATTTGATAAGGCTTTTTAGGGTGTGTTGAGTGCTCAACAAATGGTGACTTACTGGGCAAATGAAGAATCTATGTTCCTTCCCTAGGCTCAGCTGATGCAAAAATTGGTTAAGAATTTAACTGGTTTTTTATCAGAGCCTTTTCTACCCTTGCGTTTGAAATTCCCTGGTTGGTGAATCTAGGCCTACCTTTGGGGTTTCAACCTTTATTCCACCTTCGTTTCCTTTAACCATGAACCATGCCCTCTTTTGACAAGAGTCAATTAAAGAATTCACTGGCATCAAGCCCTTTAGTTATCATCATTCACTTTCTATGGTGTTGCTTCACTACCAGGGAACGTCCATAGCCCTGACAGAGTCACCCCGACGTCACAAACCTTGCTCCGCTACCAGTGAGCATCCATATCCCCGATGAATTTATCTGCATACTTTGCACTCATTTGATATAATTGATTTTATTTTGGCAGAATGCCCTGAGCGAGTGGGAGAGGGGACGTCTATTATTTTCAAACTGAGATGGTTAAGGTGATTTTTTGCTAGCTTTGTCTTGAGGTACATGTGGTTCTTTCCATCTTACCATCTTTCCCTTTAGGTTTTACCAGACCACCAGGCAGACACTTCACCACTTTTCCACGGTTGTTTATTTTCGCAGGTTAGATACAAAACTCCTTCAAAACAACCACAATTCTCCCAATGCTTCTTGTGTTGTATGTAAGCATGAGTCAGGAACAAAGTTTGTTATGCCACACGAACTAAGTTCAATTAATGCCTTGCAGAACACAAAATTCAAAGCAAAAAAAATACTATAACAAGAAAACAAAAATGAACAACTCTGCAATCACCTTACCTAAAAACAAAATATCATGAAAACACACACATATTTTTTTTTAACAGAAATATTGTTTTAGGGCTTGGCCATTCACCGAGAGGGCGTTAGGTTCCCCCCTCAGAGTTTGAAACCAATATGTTCCTACCCCAAGTTTCTCGACTAGATGAAAAGTTTTGAGCCATAGATTCTGAAACTTCGAATGCTTTCACATGTAACCAAGAATCTCTCAGTCGGGAAACTCAAGGGAACTCACTATCAGGAAAACTACCAGAAAACAATAGTTGCAAACACTTGTTGTTACAGTGCAACTCACACATGAGTTCACTCTCTAGGTGTGAAAACATGGCTCTCCAGTCTTCAACTCCAAAATTCTCCAACATACTCTAGAATTCTCCTTCCATGGTTGTTCTAGATCCAAGCTCTCTTTTCTACTATCTACTTATTGTTCATGCACAAACATTGACTTACTAAAATTGTTTTAACTACCCATTCAAATTTCCTCTCCTTTGGTTTTCTTACTTGAATTACACACTTTTCTAAGATGATTTTACTTAGCCCCCATGCTCCCAATAACTATGGGATTTGACTTCTCGCACCCACACTCTTACATGCATTCAATGATTGGCTTTGGGGACACTCAATCAAAAAATAGATTTTAATACATAATGATAATAAAATTCAAGAATGTGGGTGGAAATAATAGACATGGGTAATTCTCCCTTGGACCCCTCTCTTATCCATTCTCCTAAACCTTTCTCTCTGATGTGGATTAATTCAACCCCCATCTTTGTCCATGTCTCCTTAGCAGTTGGAATCACATTTTATTTATTAAAATTCATAAATACAATTCACATATACATCGCTTTGGACATAGCCACATATTATATCTACATTAAGCATTAATTAAACTAGGGATTATAGTGGGGATGTTACAAGTTTTCTCTACTCACGAAGATGACATCCCTTATATACATGTAGGGCCTTCCAAAATCTACACCACATACATGAAGGGGTATTTCATCTAACTCCACTTCATGAATAAAACCTGCACTTATATCAAACTTGACCGTACGCTATTTTTTGACCTTGAACTATGCATCCTTATTTACCCATCCCAATGGATATGGGCTAGGATGATCATGAACTTCGAACCCAAAATTTCTAATTACATCGAATTCTATAAGGTTGGATTGTGAACCAAAATTAAATAGAGCATACACCTTGGTATTTTGACCCGGATCTTAATGTGGAAGAGTTTTGTCATATCCTTCTCTTCCTTGTGATGAAGACTACTTAGATTCACCTCCTTTTTCACTAAAGTGTAGACAATCTTCTCATCCACATCTGAGTTACTCTCTACCTGATTGCCCAAATCCATTCCTAGTAGGTTGTTCTTCTTAGCATCTTTCTTACAATTCTTTGGATTCGTCTCTAGATGTAGTTTCCAACACTTATCTTCAGTATGAACATATATTTTACAATGGTTGCAGTGGTTGTTTGGATCCTTCCACTGATATGTAGTGGTTGTAACTTTCTTGTCTTTTCCTTTCCACTTATTCTTCTCCTCCTTAGAAGCATCTTGGTAGTCTTTATGTTTAGAAACACTTGTATTCTCTTAAGTTACGACCTATGTTCTCTAGATATTATTCTTGCACATAGGCCTCACTAATGATCCTTGGTTTGAATAGCATCACTTGCTTTTACAAACAATTGTAGATACTTGAGGAGTTCATCTGGATTATTGGGAAATATACCCAACATGAGCACCATCTTCTTGAACTCGATGATGTACTATCACACACTCTACCCTTGCCTTTTCATTAAGTGATTCCAATGGATCCATGGGTCCTCTACATACCCAATAGGTTAGAACTAGGACTTGATGAGGGTTTTAAAAACCTCCCACTTTGTTATTATTGGATCACCCTATAGCCTAAGTGTGTTCATGTGGATTTCCCAACATGTTACAAAATGGCTCTCTAATTTCAGTCGGGAAAATGAAATTTTCTATTCTCTGTATATATTATGGACAAATAAATACACGTCTAGTTATTGCAACCAATGATTCAACTTAACAACATCGATGTCACCTTGGTATGGCTTGATGTCCATTTTCACTTTTATTTTAAATATAGGTTGTGAAGGAGTGATGTCACTATAACTCAGTTGGTATTTTTCAAGCTCCTTTTTCAACCCCTTTTATAGTTCTTCACTGTCTCATAGTTTCTCATCTGATCCGACTTTTGAGTTATAGCCACCAACCTCCCCAAAAGGTTAGAAACTGTTCATTAGATCCGCCATGAGGAAGGCCATGTTGTGAGAGATATCAACCAATTTCTCTTCCAAACTCACATATATCTCTTCTACGACATCCCAAGGGTCATTATGACTGGACTCATCTGCCATGGCTACAGTTTTGCGACTTCCTTCTTAAGCCAATTCCTAGATCCCGCAAGTGCAACTTCCCATAAAAACCCGAAGGAAAAATTATATGATACTGATATGATCTGTAAACTACTATGGATATTCAAATCGAACAATTCGTCACAATAGATCTTGTAATATTCTAAAATAATTTATTATGTAGGTTTATTTCCTTATATCTCAAATTTATTATCACTAGTTTATCGCTTGAATTGATGAAAATAACTAAAACACGAAAAATGAAAGAACATGAAAATGAACACACCACACACCATCCAAACAAATGAAAAAAAGATGTATCTTTTGAAACTCAAAATGGGAGAAAACCTGGCTATAAGGTGAGGCCTATGCTTTTCTCTCTTTTCTTTAGTTATGAAAATGCAAATACAAAGAAAGGGTCACTCAATATGCAGATGAATTTGACACAGTGTCCAGGATGGCTACTACAAACTATTATTCCTCTTTTGTTTTCTCAAATATCACTCCTAGATTTTCTTCTCAACTATGGGACAAGTACAATTCTAAAAGAATAGAATTCCCTCTTATCATAGCAACCCTATATTTATCATAGTTTGATAACAGGCTAGGGTTAGGTTTTTTGCATGCTTCAACCCTCAATTAGTGTTAGGGTTTTGGACATTCTAGATTATTCTTTAAATTCCACACATGGTTGGCCCCATAAGCAAGTAATGGGGGATGACATAGCATCCACTCAGTACCATGGTGGTCAACAAGGTAGGTCTAATTGTGAGAGGAAAAACTTTCACATGCGAACTCTAATTGAGGTGATTTTCGCAATGTTGGAAATCTCTCAGTGTGTAGAATAGAATCAACAGGATAAGAGTTATGCTCACAAATTTTTGTCCACCAAATGTTCCATTTGATACCTCAGAATGGATCTATAAGTTTCTAGACCCCAAATATCCAAATTGAGACCTTCCACCAAAATGGGCCATGCAAGCCAATTCCTCCCATTTTTCCACCTATAAAATACCAATATAGATGAAAAATTATATAATGATCCATTCTAGATCATAAACCATAATCTATTAATTTACTAATTACTTTATGTATAGAAGAAGGTTTGCAAACCCAACATTCAACTATAATATATTAATTAATTACTTTCTTTATGCTTAGAAGAAGGATTTATTAAAATATTTTTGGTTGAAGACCAACCACTTTCCTAAGATCGATATGAGGAAGTTTGATGGCAAGGATCCAATCACATGGATACTTCAGATGGAGCATTTATTTTATCTACATGATGTGCCACAATCTAATGTAATTTTATTGTAAATTTTACTTTTCCTTTTACCATCATATTATTTTTAAGTTGAAAAAAAAATTAAAATATTTTTAATAAAATTGCAAATCTTTCTATTTTTAAATCGGATTGTCTTTTCTAAAAGACGTTTATTAGAGTATTTAAAAAGGGACAAATGTAAGGTTGGTGTCCATGCATAAAGGCATCTTTAATTATATTAGAAATGAATGGTGAGGAGATATTTTATCATTAGTGATGTTATCAACACCCCATGATGGTTGACTGGTTGAAGTGTGAATATGTTTGATGATTTGCCTTCCCCCCTCTGCCAAAAAAAAGTGCTTCACTGGTAGTATTCCATAGTACCCCTTTCACATGCCTTCCTTAAAAAGGCCCATTACTAAGTCAGATATTCCTAAAATCTGTCTTGGAATTATTTCAATGATATCAATACCTCTTTATACAAAAATTAATCCCATAATGGTTGAGAGATGTGGCTCACAACAACATATAAGCTCCAATATATCATTATCCTTATGCCAATGGGGGTATCTACAAGGGAGTGGTGTCTCTTACTAATATAATGGTTGATTAGTTGCAAAGTGAATATGTTTGTTGTTTGGCCTTCCCCCTCCTTCTATGCAATTTAAAAAAAAAAAAATATCTCGTTGGTAGTACTCTATAGTGCCCCTTTCACATGCCTTCCTAAAAAATTCCATTAATAAGTTGGATACACCTAAAATATGTGTGTATTAGAATTGTTTCTACAACATAAATACTTCTCTATAAAAAAAATCAATCCCACATTGGTTTAGAGATGTGGCCCTAAACACCATATAAGCTCCAATATTTCATGATCCTTATTCCAATGGGGATAGCCACAAGGGAGTGTTTCCTACATATAACATAATGGTTGATTGGTAAATGTTTGAATATGTTTGTTTTTAGTCCTTCCCCACTCCCTTTATACAAAAATAAAAAATAAAAATAAAAATATCCAACTAGCAATACTCCATAGCAGATATGACTAAATTCTATGTGTCGTTTCCAAATTCAATCATTTTAGCCTTCGAATTTCAATGTGAAGTTTATGGATCCAATGTTGGGGTGAGTATATTTCCTTGCTCATATTTTTGGTGCTAAGTTTGAGGATTGGAAGTCCATTGTAGACGTCTTCATTAGATATATTCCTAAAATCTTGCCACTGGAAATTAGGATAGCTATATGAACTGTACAAATGCAAAAAATATTTGCATATGAAGATCAATTTTTTATAAGAAATAAATCAATTATAAAGTCATAAAAATTCTAATGATAAATTCTTGAAACCTTACCTTGGAGTTTTCAGCTAATGGCAGTGTACTACATGGTCAAACAACATGTTAAAAATCACCCACAAAAAGTCTCGAGTAATTATAATGGGCAAATTTATCTCGTCCAAACCAATGATATCCATGATCCTTCCCACTTCTTTGAACACTTCATTGGCATCATCACATGAATATTTGTAATCATTGCCTAATTTTTAAAAGGTATATATACTACCTGGACCAAGTATTTATGCTTTGGTTGAATAAAGCACCTCCCTAATTTTCGAGTGATGTTTTTTTTCCCACTAAAATGGTTAAATTTTGCTTTAAAAAGATGTTGTGACCCAGTTGTATATGTTAGTAATACAAAATGTATTCCTAGCTTGATTCCATTGAGAAAAATGATTAGAGAATTCCTCCATATTCAAAATAAGAATTGTTCTTATGTCTTTTTTTTAGGAGAAACTATTGATCTACTGACATATTCCCTATTGAACTATCCTAGAATCAGTTATATTTTTCCAAACATATAAAAACCTAGATTTAAACAGATACATGGTCACTATGGGCCCCCTTCTAATCCTCCCTTGAAGGGTTGTTCTCTTGCTTCACTGGTTCCATATCCTCCTCACCTAGATCTTGTTGGACTAAATCTTCTTCCTAGGCCTTCTCTAGACCTGAGCCAATTCATATCCAATTCCATGTGCTTCGAGCCAAACCAATCAGCATATGCCATAATATGTTGCATTCCTCCTCCAACTTTTCTATTTTCCTCCTTTGTAGAACCATCATTTCCAAAACCTATGCTTCCCCCTGATTCAAGGTAACCTCCTGGTCATAGAATCAATTGGTGCAGTTTGCAATTGCTAAGTAATTGGTTGAAATCAAAATTTTGTGGCACCTCGAAACTTGTTGTAGTCACAATATCTCACATATAGTACATCGACCTAGATGCATGTGCTTCTCCATATTCAAATTCATGAGTTTAGACTCCAGGGTCGAACCAAAATATATTACCATGGAATAGTCTTCTATCATATCCCAAATCGTAGGGGAAGCCACCAGATTGTAATACATGTTCAAGGACTTCTTTAGAATGTGTGGACTTGAGAAGATTCAGTTAGGCTCCAAGGCCCTTGGTACATTATATAGCCAACCAGTTTCTTGACTAGTGATGGGATTGGGGCTTCCAAAATTCACTACCAAAGATTTAATCCACAACAACATTGAATTTAGTTTTCATTTAGATATCCCACCTTCATTTTCCATTTCAAACAATAATGACATTTCACCCCTCATCCCCTTCTCCAATGTACGTGGATGTATGAAGGGGATTAATGCATGCCCACTTTGCATGGGAGCAAGTTGTCACTTCGATTTGCATGGGCATGTTGACTTGGGCAAGGTTTAGTTATGCTATGCCTTGTGTTGTTTTGTTTTTTCTTTTTTTTAATCCAAAATCTTATGCCATTATTTGTTTTTTGTTTTTTAATATTTCCTCCAAATTATTATATCATTATTCATTTCACATCTAATATTGTCAGTAGTTCTCCTTTACCCCTTTAGGGGAATATATATCAGGTTTTTGAGTCTACAAGGATTTACACCCTCTCTTTTCAAAATGCTTAATCCTTTCACCAATTCAAAAGTCATTGTAGGAGACCATCATCAAAATAATAAAACAATTCTTAAATAAAATAATTTTAATCCCAATATCTTTATGATTCCAATTAACAATAATAATAATATGAAAACTCCTTTAAATTACTTTAACATTCCCTTCATTTATGAGATATACAATTATATATATTAAATCTTTCCTTTAACTTTTTAAATATATTTCCAAATCAATAAAAGTCGAGTCTTTTAACACCTACCCATCCATTTCAATGAACTCCACTCATCCCACTATGCATGTCCCCTACTCATCCATTCCAAAGCCTATGACTTATTCTAACTATAAAATCTAACTCGAAATTATTTAAAGTTTAAAAAGGATGGATTTAAAATACTTTTAATTAGCCAAATTTATTTTCTTTTTTAATTATATATTATCTTTATTTATGATTGAAAAGAGAAGTTTTATATTTTTAATAAAATTATAATTTTTTTATTTTTTTTAGTCATATTATCTTTTGTAAAAGAAGTTTATTTGACTATTGACTATTTCAAGAAGGGAAAAAGAAAAGGTTGATATCCATGCATAAAGGGCGTCTTTTATGAGATGTGATGGGAGCACCCTCTCCCCATCCAACTTTAAATTATTTAAAGTTGAAAGGAGAGGCTCTAAGATATCTTTAAATATTTTATGCTTTTTTAGGATTATATTATTTTTATTTAAAAATTTGATAAAAGAAGTTTTAAATTATTGTTAATAAAATTGTAAATTTTTATATTCTTTTAAAATTATATTATCGTTTATAAAAAAAGATTATTTGATTATTTTAAGTATGGACAAAGATAAGGTTGGTATTTATTAAATGTTTCTCTTACAATGATTTCTGAATTCATGATAGTAAATATATTGTTTTGTAAAGCATCAGGTTTGCAGGTTGACTCTTTGAAGACAACGATGCACCATGAAGGCCTTACAGATTTAGAGCTGGTACATTTAGGATCCTTGCTCCTGTTTATTTTCTCGGCCTTACACTTAGGCTTCAAATATTTGGGCTTTCATTTGAAAACAGGATCTTAGAGGGTGGTAGATTAGTCTTGGCTTTTAACCAAAATTGAAAAAAAGATAGGAAATTGGTGCTATAAATGGCTTTCGTTGGGTGGAAGGTTTATATTGCTCAAATTAGTTCTAGAAAGCCAATCCATTTATTGGATGTCTGTGGAATTAATTCCAAAATTTATTATTACGCAAATCCGTAAAATGTGCTTTAAGTTTTTGTGGAATGGAAATATTACTTCAAGTCATATCCATTTATGCAATTGGGAGGTATTATCCCGACCAAAATCAAGTGGCGGATGGGGATCTTAGAAATTTAACACATTTCAATATTGCGCTATTGGCAAATACTCTTTGGCACACGCTCTTTCACAAAGTTATTTGGCATAACATTGTGATGGATAAATACATAAAGCACTCTGATGTGATTAAATGGTTCAAGTCGGCAAATTTCCATCATAGTACAGCTTCAAGGATCTGGAGAAACTTATTAAAATCGGTGCATTTGTTAACACATTGGCATAGCTGGTTGCCGGACTCGGGGGAACAAATTTATATTGGCAGAGATTATATCCTGGGAATGCGTGAAAGCTCTTTGTTGTCACAGGATCTTCGTGATCATCTAAACAGGAAGGAGATCAATTTGTTGGTCAACGCAAAACATCCACAGGAAATAAGTGATCACACAGGTAATTGGCTATGTAGTGTCTCTTTGGATCTAAATGGTACTCTCGCAGAGGAATGGAATAGCTATACAAAGGGCCTCTCAGCTGTTGGTGTTATCCTTGGCGAATCAAATGATAAACTTTTGTGGACTGGAGGAGATGCGACAAGTAAAACTACAATCAAAAATATATATCTAGCTCTAGTCTCTACTCTAAATTACCAATCCATGGCGACTTGGAATCAAAAAATTTGGAATTGGGATATCCAATTAAAGATAAAACTTTTCACTTGGTTGGCCATTTCCCGAAAGATTTTAACCTGGGATGGACTTCAGAAAAGAGGATGGGAAGGGCCCAGTTTATGTGTTTTGTGTAAAAGGAACTCAGAAAATTTAGATCATTTGTTCATTGATTGTAGTTTTACAAAACATATATGGGCAGTGTTAAAGTACTTGTTGAATTTAAAAAGGACTTGGGCAGGATAGGATGTTGCTGATTGTTATCGTTAATGGATCAATGACAAGTCGGGATTACCAGAATTAGCAGCGTTAACTTGCTGGTGTTTATGGATTGAAAGAAATAAGTGCATCTTTGAAAATGCTGCTCCCTCTACCCATTCAGTTCTATATAAGATCTTGGGACTATACAGACCGAATAATCCCTCCTTACCCCAATTCTCCATAAAGGAATGTTTTATCCAATATGAAGAGGGCTCCTCCATTGATTTTTTCGACGAGGCAACAAGAAGAGATCGATCATCCTGTGGAGCGGTAGGGGTGATTAAAACTATTGATAAACTTGTTTATAGATGGCATATAAATTGTGGTAGAGGAACAAATTCAAAGGCAAATCTCATGGGCATATGGGCTACCCTTACTTTAGCCAACCATCTTGCTCTTCATAGGCTACAAGCCTTTGGAGACTCAAAAGTGATTATAGAGTGGCTTAATGATAGGGGTAAATTAGATATCTGCTCCATTGAAGGTTGGAAGAAACACACAAAAGATTTATTCAAAAATTTCCAGGTTCTTAGCTTCCACCATATTTATAGGGACTTCAACAAAGAGGCCGACAAGCTCTCAAAATAATCCCTTTTGTCTCCTGAAGGAAAGATAACATACTATCAGTCGGAACCTGGAGGAGCTGGGCAGACAAAGTATTTGGATATATACTGAATTTTCTAGCCTAGGGATTTCTGTTATTTTGTACCTCTCTACTTTATGATACTTTGATAAATTTTCTGATAGGTTCTTTAGTATAACTATGTTTTTGTTATCTAGCCTTTTTGATAATTTCATCGGCGATGTAATATTTTTGTAATGGATGGATGTCTGGGATAAGACTTCTGCCATATGTCTTTTGGTGTAGCCAGGATATCCATGGATAATAGTATGTAAAAAAATTTATATATGAATATAATTTTGAGCCAACTTTCTCTTGGAAAAAAATAAACCAATAATTTCTCAATTTATGATAGTAAATAAACATGTACTTCGAGAAATTTTATAAGCTTGCTAGTAGGGGACAATGAAGATTCTTGAAAATAGGTTTAAATCTCATATTAATAATGTAATATATAAAGAAATGAAATTCAAACTTTGTAATGAAATATTATTATTAAGATAATATTGTAATTACTTGTTTTAGTTATTTTTTATGTTGTAATAATATATAAATTAAAAAATATTTTAGATTACAATGTATAAAAATAATGATACATTTTAAATATTATTTCAAGAAGGTTAATTCAAGACAAAGAGCAACTACAATATCAAAATTATTAATTTAATTTGTATTAATAATTATATGAATATATTTAACATAATATTGAAACTTTATTTAATTAAAAAATGAGAAACAAAATTGAAAATACATATATAAAATTTTAATATCTTTTTAAAATTAAACTTTACATATATAAACTTCAAACATCTTTGTAAATTTGAAGTATTATTCTTGTTTTGATTGGAAAAAGATAAACAATACTACTCTTGTAATATGAAAATACAATAAAAGTCAATGATATAGTTGGTTGATAGCAACAACAAACTAGAGCAAATGCTTGCCATGGATAGTGTATTGATTTATTTGATTTTCATGTTTATTCTAGGCTTGAAGAAAAACATACATGCATTAAAAGTTTTTCATATCCAAAACTATAAAGTGAGTAGTATTAAATCTTTTTACTTAAATAATTTTTAAAATAATATTTAGTGTAGTTTAGTCTTTGTTTTCTAGTAATATTTTAAATAAATAAAATGAAAATATTTTTAATAAATTATGTATTTGTAATAATTGAATAAAAATATTTACATATTAATTTAATATAATTTTAATTTAAAGCTCTCTATTTAGGAAACTAGTTCCTAAGCTTCCATTTCCTTGATGTTGAAGCTCCCAAGTTCCCAAAAGAGTTTCCTGCCAATTGGGGACGTTTTGTACTAGTTCCCAAGCTCCCTCAAAGTAAGGAACTAGTTTGAGAGATGATGGAAATGTTAGGAGCGATTCGTAGTCTAAATGTTTTACCTTTTGGGAGTTTTTCTGCGACTTATTTTGTTTGATTTTGCTCTAAATCCGGCGAGGAATGGTTGGATCTCCATATTTGAGTGCCTAAGTTTGTATAATCCAAGTGCCTCAAGGGTTTTTCAGAAAGATGAATCTATTTATGCATTTAGAAATGCAATTTAAATAACAGGATTTTATCCAAATTTACTTTCAGCCAAAAAACTCAAAAAATAGAACATTTAACCAATACCAAGAAAAAATAATAATATAAATAAAACTTCCAAAAATATTGCTATATTAATATAGTATAGTGATGACTTATCCAAATGTCATATTTATCCATCTGAGTTAAAAACCTCAATTTGTTATATAGGTAACTTGATTCATTTTCTAATTACTATACCGCTACGCGCGTGAGCGCCTTCATCCAAAATTGCATTCCTCATTTTATTAGTAAAGTATTTTATATGGGGAGTTATACGAGGGGGAAAAAAGAATGACCTCCATATAAATTGAATATGAATACGAGAACGTAATTATTGACCCTTCAGTTGGCCAAGGGAATAGCAGCTCGGGTCCATTTTATGTTTGTTAATAAATTAACTCAAATAAGAATAGGCTTTGTATTGGCTAGTTGATAGTGTAAAAGACCACACTATTTTCTGATGAATATGATGGCTGAGAGAGAATATGCATTTATAAAAGGGTTAAGAAACTTAATGAAAAAATGAACAATGACGAATATTTGAAAACCAGTAGAGTTTTATTATTATATGTAATATCTTATTAATAGTGTAATATTTTATTCTTTTTATTAGTTTTTGTATTTTTCCATATTGATTGAGAGATGTGATCCACAATAACATATAAGCTTTAATATATCATTATCTTTATGCTAACGAGGACACCTGTAAGAGAGATGCTTTTTTATTAACATAATGATTAATTAGTTGCAATGTGATATGTTTAAAATCTATGCATCTTGAAATTATTTTTACTAGAATTCTCCCATGATAAATAAAGTTTTTCAAATTCGTGAAATCAAATTATCTTTATAAATATTTTTTTTTTCTCAAAACTTATTTTATATATTAAATCATTTTTTTTTTATTTTTTAATATATTTCTATATCAAGGAAAATATTTTAACATTCAACCTACCCATTCCAACTAGCTACACTCATTCCAATATGCTTATCTACCCATTCCAACTAGCTCCACTCATTCCAACTCATTCCAATATGCTTTGACTTACTCCAATGATTCAATCCAACTCTAAAGTTTGAAAAAAGTTTAAAATATTTTTTTTAATTATAATTATTTTTTTTATAATTCTATTATTTTTATTTAAAATGGAATAAAAAAACTATAAAAATTAATAAATAATTATAAATAATTTTAATAAAATAACATTTAAAAAATATATATATTTTTTTATTTGACTATTTCAACAAAGAAAAAAAAAAGATAAAGTTGGTCCATGTATAAAAAACTTCTTTACTTTTATGTGATGGGAACACCAACTCCACCCCTCCTAACAAGCTCCACTCGTCCTCCTCCATTTTAATGCCTTGGACTTAATAAAATCTAAATCTAAATTATTTAAATTCTTAGACTTCATAAAATCTAACTTTAAATTATTTAAAGTGGAAAGGGAGGTTTTTCAAATATTTTAAATATAAATATCAATTTTATTTTGAAAAGAAAATTTTAAAATATTTTTAATATAATAAATATTTTTTTTTCATTTTTAAGATATTGTTTTTAAAAGAAGTGTTTAAGATTGTTGGAGATGTTATCATCTCTAAGAATCATGCATACATAAGCCAAAGGGACTTTCACCTCCACACTTAGAATAGAGGGATAATTTTGGGATGTTATTGCAAGCCAATTGTAAAAGGAGTTGTTGATATGACATATATGCAAATAGGGAGCTTTACATCCACACCTAGAAATGACATAAAGATAAATGGAGGGATGATTCGTGTGTATGTTATTGCAAGCCAATTGTAAATGGAATTGTTGATATGACATATTTTCAAATAAAGAGCTTCTTCTCCACACCTAGAAATGACATAAAGGTTAGTGAAGAGATAATTCTTAGATGTTATTGCAAGCCAATTGTAAAGAGAGTTGTTGATATAACATATTTGCAAATAGAAATTTAAACTTATTGTTGAGCATACCATACTAAATGTATTGGACGTTTCAAGGGGTGGGTGAGTGAATGAGAATTTTTCTTTCAATTTATATCGTCACGTTCTTATGTTAAAGTAAAAATAGTTTTTATTCTAACCATTAATTGAATAGTTAAGGAATACTTACTTGATTGTATTTATTAAAAAAATCAATATATTGATGTGAATCAATTACTATTGTCTTTGTCCAAAGTAGGTAAAGACTAATAAACGAGGAAGACTTTATTATTCCACATAAATAAAGAAAAAAGGTTATTTTACATTGTCTCTATCCAACTTAGATAGAGACTAATAAAGGAGAAAGACTTTATTATTTCACATAAATAAGGAAAGGAGGAAAATGAAAAGGTTTTTTTACATTTGAATCCAAGTCCTCGTCAAAAGTAGGTAGAGACTAATAAAAAGGAGAAAGGCTTTATTATTCCACATGAATGAAGAAAGGATAAGAAAGATAAGGTTGTTTTATATTTAAATTCAAGGTTTTAGGAGTATGTATTATTAGTCTTTGTCAAATCAAGAGTATATTTTTAATTTTTAAATCAAAGTGATTTGATTTTTTATTAGTTTATTTTTTTCCCTCAATTTTTTTTTATAATGTTCTCTTATGTTTTGAAAAATAATATATTAAACTAAGTTTTTTTATATGTAAAAATAAATTTTAAATTTTAAACATTTAATTTTCTCAATGTTGAAAGACATCATTGATGAAACATAAATCTGCATTTTAATTGTCATAGAAGAAAATAAAAATAAAATATTTCTACATAGCCACATTACTCATGGCTTTAAATACGTAGGACCTTGCCTTGAATGAAGACTGTATGAGTGTATTGTGTTAGCATCCCAAGGTATAATGTATAATGTCAAGTCATCTAAACAGATCAAGATGTTAGATATGCCATTCAATTCCCTCAAGAGGTAGTTGGTTGTGCATTTACATGCAATACTCAGTAAGCAATTGTTTGGGAAAGTTTCGAGCAACATAAATGACATTCCAAAGGAGAATTCACTTCTGTGAATGGTGTTCTGGAAGATAGTTCAACTTTTGTGAATCATGTTGTGGAAAAGACTTTTTTTTAAAGTTTACTTATAAATCTTATTTAACATAATATTTAAAAATTTAAAATATTTTTGTAAATTTAGAATTTTATGAACTCATTTTGCGATTGGTGGACAAGCACCTAGATGGGATGTAAATCCCTAAGAGTGCAAGTGTATTTGTTAGAAAATAAAAATAAAATAAGAAATAACATATTTCAAAATTAGTTGAGGTTGTCACATTTTCAAAGACCATAAATAAGGTTCACATGTGGTAGAATTTTGTGTGTGGCGGGATGCGTATCCTCCAAGCACAGGTGGTAAAAGGTTGTATGTGATAGGATGGGTAGCCTCCATACTCTGGACTACTTCGAGCTACATAATTTCTATTCCCTCCATTTTCCAACAAATGTTTTATATAGCTGATATAATCTCTTCAAGGTTATGGATTTCATAAAATCATGGATATAAAAAATATCCATAATAGGCAGCTAGGGCGTAGGTGGGTTGTTGTTAGTAGCGTGTTCTTTGGTATGGGCCTTGATCAACCACGGTATGGGAAACACTGACAGGTGGTTGAAATAATAACTATATAGAATTTCCATTTATGGCAGATTTCAATGGTTAAATAGTATTTTTGTTGAATGTCAGTTATCTTTGTAACCTATGTAATTCATGAGGAGTTGTGGATGGTTTTCAACTATGGCTACATAAAGCACTAAAACTCATCTTATTGTGGGTAAATTTTCTCACCTTGAAGTAGCTAGATAAATTAGTTTTCTTTTGTTTTATTATAGATTTAAAGTTAATTAGAATTATTTGGGGGGACAATCTATTGTCTTTCCCCTTTTCTTCTTTTAATTCTTAGTGGAAACCAGACCCACATATTTCTTGGAAACGCTACCCAAAATGAGAGTAGGTCTGATTGGGACCTGCCATCGAGCGTTCTCCCTTACCTGATTGACAAGCCATTTGGACCCGTCAACACCATGTGTTATCCTCATTTTTGGTTATCAAGATGATGACATGATAATGACATGGTGATAGAAGATCTAGCTCTTCTTTAAGATCATTTTCATGAAGAAAGTTACACTTGTCAGTTTCTCAAAATCACTCTTTTGGAGACAGT
>ML783809.1:605149-677385 GCA_009831015.1 Picea engelmannii | reverse complement strand
GTAAGTACATCATCCTTCTTCTCTTGTCCATTCAATACTTTAGAACTAGGGAAAGAGTAGTATTCTGTCTCAGTTTGTTCCAGATCCAGGTGGATCTGTGGAGATTGGTCTGTGTCCGCACTCATGAATTTATCCTAGAACACCATGTTATCTATAAAGAGGACATGTAAACATGAAACAGATGAGGGCATAAAATAAAATATTTTTTCTACACCGACATCTTAGTGGAAACATATTTTATTTTATGCCCTCATCTATTTTATTTTTACATGTCCTTTTTATAGATAACATGGTGTTGACAAGTCCAAATGGCCTGTCAAGAAGGTAAGGGAGAATGCTAGATGGCAAGTCCCAATCAAACCTACTCTCATTTGGGGTAGCATTTCCAACTAGTATGTGGGTCTGGTTGCAATTAAGAATTGAAAGAATAAAAAGGGAAAGACAATAGACTCTCCCCCAAATATCTCTAATTAACTCTAAATCTAATATAAAACAAAAGAAAAAAAATTAATCTAGCTACTTCTAACCTATCCTACAAGAGCAAGACTAATACAAATGAATAAAATTAATGATAGAGTTATTGAAAGCAAAAATAATTCATGTTGGTCAAAAACACATTAACCTAATGAAATTGCATATTTGATCACAATTGACTGCAGATTAAACATGTAACATAGCTATTGTATTCATTGGAAATCATAATAGTATGAGTAATTCCAAACATAACACATAGAAATAATTCGTATGAAAAGCATCTAGAAAAAACCCACAAGAAACATATTAGTAGAAGAGTCTCTAATACACTCAACAACAGTTATGATCCCAAATGCCTTCTGCTTATTATTCGTAAAGAGATAATAGTATCATCCATATGTACAATCCGCAAAAGTCCTTTCTGACATTCAATGGTATTCCTTTTATAAAACAAGGAATACCTTTCGCCTTCTATAACAACCAACAATTATTGTCTCTTCAACTTGCTTATTTTTTCATTAAATGACTCAAATTCCTCACACAATTTTGCAAATGAATATACACATGTTATAAACAAAAGTTAAATAGACTCCTAAGTAGTCAATCTCACTCCAAGGTTGTTCATTAATGATATTTATTAAAAATATCATTGACTCCGCATGGTTGTTCCCTCCTTTATTCTTCAAATTTTCCTTGGCATTTTTGGTGTCAATATGGTGGATTAGAGTCTTCCATATTCCTTATCTCTTATTTAGATTTCTAACATGATCTTGAAAGCATGAATTTGTTTCCTAGAACACAAGTTATGGTTCCCTGAACATTGCAGAGTTTATTCCCTTCAAATTCATGGCCCTTTTTTCTTTGGATTTTTTCGTCACCGATCCTTATTGAATTCCTCTTCCAACATGTTATCTTGCTCGATAGATTTCCAATGGAATATCATGGGATTGATTTGGACCCCAAAATCTCAATATATGGTTTCCTAAATTTAGTGTTCAACAACCATTGATTTGCTCACGAGGAGATCTCGGTCATTGATCTTCAACTGTAAAAGAAATATCCCACATGCATCAGGTCTATTGAAACTTCATGGTATATATTGTTTTCCCTCCCTAATTTGGTTTGTGTGTGAAATTAGAGGTGGTATAGAACCTAGGATTTGCATAGAAATTTTGGTTGTAAACCGTCGTAAAATAAAATAATAAAGAAATTAAAATTAAAATCTTCATGCAAAGTCAAAATTAAATTAAATTTAAATAACCCAAACTTCAAAAATCCAGGTAAATCTAACCAAGATAATAAAAATAACCAAAACCCAAGAATTCCCAATAGATCTAACCAATATAATAATAAAATAATACACTGACATTATATCCTAAGGTTTGCGGGTGCGCAGGGTCTTATTAGTGTTGCAAGTAAATCCTTCATGGTAAAACCCTGTAACATGTCCTAAGGGGATTGTGGACTTTTTGTTCACTTGTAGATGGGAAGGAAATAAGGAGGGTGATGAGAGATAGGGTTTGAAGGACTGCATACTTCTAACCTTGCTACAACTAGGTTTTCTCCTCACAAAGAGACAAAGACAACAACATTGATGGTGTGCTTGACCCGAAAACATGAACCTAGAGGGGCGGGTGCAAACCCCTTCATATCGGAATGTAGCAACAAGAGAGAAAGAAGGAATCTGAGCCAGGCGACCACCATTTGAGCCATTTCCTCACCTTCGTGAATGATTCCTGCAGGACGAATAAAGCTCCAAAAAAGATATGGAGGTGGAAATTGAACCATCACATCCAAAGGAATCTCACAACTGGGAGCCAAGGAAATGCATCCCCTAGGAAACTAAAGCACCAAGATATGTGATTAGTTCTACTAGATTTGGAGAACACACCCAGTTCATGAAGGACCATGCTCTAATTGGGAAATTTTTAGGTTTATGGCCCTCTGAAAGAGACCTCATGTGATGGATCAAAACATCGTGGAACCCAAAAGGGGACTACAAACTCCAGCTTAGTTCGAAAGGATTTTTCATGATCACTTTCTATAATCGTGAAGACAAAGATGATGTCTTTGAAAATGGCCCATACATTTTAAATATTATTTCAATAAAATTGAAGGTCAATCCAGGACAAAGTTTCTCCTACTGCAACAAATACAATATCAAAATTACTAATTTAATTTGTACTAATAATTATATGAATATACTTAACATAATATTGAAACTTTAATATCCATAAAAATTCGATTAAAAAATGAGAAACAAAATTGAAAATAAATATATAAAATTTTAATATCTTTTTAAAATTAAACTTTACATATATAAAATTCAAAAATATTTGTAAATTTGTAGCATTATTCTTGTTTTGATTGGAGAAAGATAAATAGTACTAATGATGATGATGATTATGATTAATGTCCACTAAGACCGAATTGGTCTATCGGACCTTAAGAGTGTAAGTGATTACTTGCAATTCTTTAGAATTTTGTCTCTGTGCTCAAAAATCATTAAGAGAAGCTTTCCAAGATCACCATAGTTTTGTTGAGTTAAGAGGTTACGAAGGTTGGTAGTGTGAAAAATATTTTGAAAATGAGATCTAATTTGGGTATATGCTAGACAATCTAAGAGAAAGTGTTTTTCATCTTCAACCTTCTTAGTGTCACAAAGGTGACACACTCTTTCATCCCATGTTGTTTTAGGAATTGACTAATGCCCAATTCCACTATGGAGCATCTGATAATTTGTTCTTATCTTAGCAATGCTTTTTTTTTCTTTACACTTGGAAAACATATAGATAATTTTGATCTTCTAGATTAGGGTTGATTACATCCTTATAATACCTTAATTTTATTTTTCCCTCTAACTCTTTATCGCACCACATTTTCTCCTTAAATTTTGATTTGATGATTTTTTTAATAGTTTCTTTATTCTGCAAAATGGTGTCTTCCATGATTCCCCAATAGTTTAGCTAAGACTGAGCATTTTTATACCATCCTCGCTTGAGTCGATGGTGGTTATGACTCAATTTTGAAGAAATTTTAGGAATCCTCTTTTCTTCCATGTTGTTTAACTTTTTCTTATACATTAGGTATATAGTCATAACCGTGCTCTAAATGGGGGAGAGGCTTGTTTCTAAGAGGAGGATGTGATTGGGTGTATTTCCTTTAATTTTGAGATTATAGGTTATCAAATTCTTTTGTATTTTCTCTATCTTTCTCCAGGATTCACGAGAGATACTACAACCCAAAATTCACATCCATAAAGAATAACAGATGTAACAAGAGTCTCAAAGAGGATTTTCTTCTTATCCCAAATCCAAAGATCAACTACTTTATAATTGTTTTCAAGCCCATAATAAGCTTTCTATCCCCCAATAATGCTTTTCTCAATGCTATAATTCCATTTGATCTTGTGGTGAATATCAATTCCAAGATATTTGTATGAAGTCACTTCCTCCAAGTTTTTGTTGTCATATACAAAGGTATCATAAGTGATCTTATTGGATTTAATAATCATGGCCTTAGTCTTATCAGTATTAACAGTCATACCCATATTGGAGAAAAAATCCTTGAGGATTATTAGTTGGTTTTCAAGATCATGAGGACTCATTGCCATAAGAACGATATAATTGACATAAAGAAGAATATTGATGACTATACCAGTGAGATTAGGGCTGACACAACATGATTTTTCCAAGCAATCTTCTAACTTGTCAATGTATATGCCAAAAAGGGTAGGGGACAAGGGACAACCTTGTTTGACTCGAATATTGTAGTTAATATCTTTTGACCAGCCCTTATTGTTTTTAAACTTAGCAATAACGTTCTCATATATCCTTATTGCAACAACCCTCAACTTAAGAGACACTTTTATCTCTTCCAACCTATTCCAAAGGTTTTTCCTAGGAACCATGTCAAAATATTTTCTAAAGTCAATAAAAGAACAAAAAATATTGGTTTTAGTATTGCGGAAATCCTTTGCAATAATCCTAAAGGTAACAATATGGTCTACAGTTGAATGATCTCTCCTAAACTCGGCCTGGCCTTTAGCTCTTTTACTATGAATTTCTATCCAAAGGATAATCTTCTTTTCCAAAATAATTCCATAAAGCTTGCATAAAATCGGGCTAATCATAATGGTCCTATAATTAGAGGGAATGTTTATATGCCCATTTTTAAAAATAGGAACAATGAGGCTTTGCGTCCAAGGTTTAGGGAAGCCCTACTTGACTGCTAAATTGAAGAGATTGTGTATGTGAGGGATAAGGATAGGCCCTCCGATTTAAAAAATTTCAACTTGGTAGCCTTCAATGTCCTTAGCTTTCCCAGTTGCAAGCCACTTAACCCCGAACTCTATGTCATCTAAAGAAAAAACTTCATCCTTTTTCGGGACAATAGGAATGGTGTCCATGGCATTAGGGAACTCGTAAATACTTTTAAGGTAGGAATTCCAGTTCATTAAGGGAACCCTATTATTTTCTTTAGTATTGCGGTTTAGAATTTGGCTCCAAAACTTCTTAGGATCTAGGTTATATAGTTGTGAAAGTCGCTCTTACCTTTTATATATAATACCTTTTTTTTCCTTTCAATTAGGGATTTGTATGTATTGATCTTATCAAGTTTTAAGGACTCATTAGAAGCATCCCTAATGGCTTTCCTAGCAATTTTACATTCTTTATCATACCAAGGGTTGGTTGTTCTATTATTCTTTTTATAGGATGCCTCGAAAGAGAACTTGTTAATAGAAGTGGAAAGGGTAGTTGTAAAATTATGATAGAGTTCTTCAATGTTGTCCTTATAAGTTAGGAGATTTAATTTACAATTTAAATCCTTTAAGAAAAGGTCAAATTGACTTTTGTCAAAGCGCGACTTCGTTTGATTATCATAATTCTCTTCAATGGCGCTCCTATGCATGGAAAAGTTTAGAGTTAGGGTTAAAGGTTTATGATCAGAGTCGGGCTTATGGTCATTTAAAAGGTCAAAAGTTGTTATTTGGTTGGAAACAGGGATATCATATATCACATAGTCTACGACACCACTACCTAGCCCATGAATACAAGTCATCTGGTTGGTGTTTGGCCACTTCATTACTCCATTGCAAATTATTAGGTCTTGAGAGTTGCAGATCTTGACCAACTTAGTACCAAACAAATTCTCAATTAGGTCTTCAGAGCTTCTTTTGTAGCTATTAGATAAAACAAGGTCCTCATCTAGCCATAAAGGATTATGGTTGGAATCAATACTTAAAAGAATAGCTTGTTTAGTTGCAGTCCTAGCATTAAAGTCTCCTAGCAGGAGGATATTACCTTTATTTTTCAAACTATAAATATCTTGTTCTAAATTATTATAGGGAAAATTGTATCTAGAATGTTTTTCTTATAAAAAGTAGAATTAATTGGTGAAAAATAGCAAATTTCTATATACATCTTCTTAGCATTGGTGTCTGGAATTTCTATCCAAATGTACTAATTGAAAGGGTCGATCTTATGAAGTTGAATGTGAGGAGTAATGTTCTTTCTAATATAACAAGCTATGCCTCCTATCCCTCTATGGTGGGATTTTTTGTTCCATGTCGACCACAACACAAATCCTTCTATGTTAGGGACCTTAGACTCCTCATGCTCCCAAGTTTCAACTAGACAAACAATATCAATATCACTCGGGATCCAACTTAGCATAGGACCTTTGCGCCATGGAAAGCCACGACAGTTCCAAAAAAGGATCCCGAGTGTCTCAAATTCCTATTTATTATTATCCTTTTGGTATCTATACCTAAAAATAGCTTTTTGATTTCTAATTATTGCCCATTTTCCTTCTTTCCTGGCTTCTTCTACCTTTTGAACTTCCTTCCTTAATTCAGCGTGGTCTTCGGGAATGAGGTCTTCATTTATAAATATTCTTGACCCTTTTAAGCTTGGAGATTTATTGAGTATGCTATATTTATGGTCATTAAAACTTACTTTGACATGGATCAACCTATCTTTGTGATCAATTATTTTTCCCAGCCTCTTTTCTTCTATGAGGTAAGTTGTATCAATTTGTGATTTATTATTTAAATTTTCTTTTACTATTGCTAGCATATCCTCCTCTTGTTGTTCTTTTATACCAAAAATTATGAGGTTCAAGGCCCTTTTGTTACACTCATGGTCCAATTCGATTAGCTTATTCATTTCACCTCATTTCACGTGTCCAAGTGCTCAACAGATTGAAGAAGCTTGAAATAATTTACGAACACGCGCCCAAGTGGAACTAAAAATTATTCAAAATTGCAGAGAGCATTCCAAAAACCGCAGAGAAGAAATAATATATGAACACACACCCAAGTGGAAATAAAAATTATTCAAAATTGCAGAGAGCATTCCAAAAACCGTAGAGAAGTTCCCCTCACTGAGAGAAACTAAAGAGATTATTCTCGTAAAAAAGGGTAAAAACCACAGAGAAGTACTATTCTCGTTCAAAACCGCAGAGATATAATGTTCTAAATAAAATATTTCCTTCAAAACCATGGAGAAGTATTATTCCCGTTCAAAACCGCACAAATATAATGTTAGAAATAACATATCTCCTTTAAAACCACAAAGAAATATTATTTCCTTTCAAAACGACATAGACATAAAATATCTACTCTTGTAATATGAAAATACAATAAAAGTCAATGATATAGTTGGTTGATAGCAACAACAAATTAGAACAAATGCTTTCCATGGATAGGGTATTTATTTATAAAATATCTACTCTTGTAATATGAAAATACAATAACAGTCAATGATACTCTTGTAATATGAAAATACAATAACAGACAATAGTTGGTTGATAGCAACAACAAACTGGAGCAAATGCTTGCCATGGATAGGGTATTGATTTATTCAATTTTCATGTTTACTATGGGCTTGAAGAAAAACATACACACATTAAAAGTTTTTCATATCCAGAACTATAAAGTGAGTAGTATTAAGTTTTTTTACTTAAATAATTTTTAAAATAATATTTAGTGTAATTTAGTCTTTGTTTTATAGTGATATTTTGAATAAATAAGCTCCATGAATGTCAGGAACAAGTTTTAGAGATACTAAAAATGCCAAAAGCCATTCCCGTGCTACTATAGTTATTTCCTTAAGAAAGCTCAATATAAAAATATTATTATTAAGATAATATAGTAACTACTTGTTTTAATGAAGCTAGTTAAAAAAAATAGTAATACAAATAAAACTTTCAAAAACTTTCAAAAATATTGCTATAATATTGCTATTAGTATAGTGACTTCCATTCATCATTTTATTAGTGAAGTATTTTATTTGGGAAGTTATACGAGGGAAAAAAAAAAAGACCTCCATATAAATTGAATATGAATACGAGAACGTAATTATTGACCCTTAGTTGGCCAAGGGAATAGCAGCTCGGGTCCATTTTATGTTTGTTAATAAATTAACTCAAATAAGAATAGGCTTTGTATTGGCGAGTTGATAGTGTAAAAGACCACACTATTTTCTGATGAATATGATGGCTGAGAGAGAATACACATTTATAAAATATTTTAACACTATATCTTTATATCAATTGAATATGAATACGACAACGTAATTAATTTTATGTTTGTTAATAAATTAACTCAAATAAGAATAGGTGTTGTATTGGCTAGTTGATAGTGTAAAAGACTACATTATTTTTTGATGTATATGATGGTCAAGAGAGAATACACGTTTATAAAATGGTTAAGAAATTCAACTCAAAAAAAATGATTAATGATGAACATTTGAAAACGAGTAGAGCTTTATTATTATATGTAATATCTTATTAATAGTGTAATATTTTATTTTTTTATTATTCTTTGTATTTTTTTATATTGATTGAGAGACGTGATCTACAATAACATTTAAGTTTTAATATACAATTATTTTTATATTATCGGGGACAATCACAAGGGAGTGATACTTCCTATTAACATAATGATTAATTAGTTGCAATGTGAATATCTTTAAAATCTATGCATTTTAAAATTATTTTTACTAAAATTTTCTCATGACAAATAAAGTTTTTCAAATTCAATCATTTTAACTTTTAATTTTTAATGTAAAATCAAATTATCTTTATAAATATTTTTTTCTCAAAACTTATTTTATCTATTAAATTATTTTTTTAATTTTTTTAATATATCTCTATATCAAAGAAAATATTTTAACACTCAATCTACCCATTCCAACTAGTTACACTCATTCCAATATGCTTATCTACCCATTCCAACTAGCTCCACTCATTCCAATATGCTTTGACTTACTCTAATGATAAAATCCAACTCTAAAGTTTGAAAAAAAATTAAAATATTTTTTTTTTAATTATAAATTTTATTTTTATAATTCTATTATCTTTATTTAGAATGAAATAAAAAAACTATAAAAATTCTAAATAATCTTAATAAAATAACTATTAAAAATAAATAAATAAATCATATTTTTTTAAAGAATTTATTTGATTATTTCAACAAAGAAAAAAGATAAGATTAGTCCATGCATAAAGAACTTCTTTACTTTACTTTTATGTGATGGCAGCACCACCTCCACCCCTTCTAACAAGCTCCACTCATCCCGTAAGTAGGTCCCCTCGTCCTCCTCCATTTTAATGCCTTTTTTCAACGAGAAAAATGCGCTTTATATTCAAAAGGATATAAAAGTGTACAATGCTAAATTGCTGGTCTATCACAAGAAAACAAAATTGTATGCCTATGTGTCAATACGATCCAAGCTGATCAAGGTTGTCTGATCACAGCGTGACCAATCTATCCCATGGACTGGCATCCTTCAAGGCTAGAGCCTCTCAAAGGAGGATCCTCGAGGTGGGTCCCTCATTACCTTCTTCCCATCTAGTATAGCTAATGTGACCCAGAGGCAAATACAACGCTTTTTTTGAGAACACGTCCGCCTCAATATTTTCCTCCCTGTAAGTCCATTTCAATGCCTTGCACTTAATAAAATCTAAATCTAAATTATTTCAAGTCTTAGACTTCATAAAATCGAAGTTTAAATTATTTAAAGTTTAAAGAGGAGGTTTTTCAAATATTTTAAATACAATTATAAATTTTATTTTGAAAAGAAAATTTTAAAACATTTTTAATATAATTAAATATTTTTTTATTTTTAAGATATTGTTTTAAAAAGAAGTGTTTAAGATTGATGGAGATGTTATCAAAGAATCATGTGTATATAAGTTAAAGGGACTTTCACCTCCACACTTAGAATGGAGGGATAATTTTCAGATGTTATTGCAAGTCAATTGTAAAGGGAGTTGTTGATATGGCATATTTGCAAATAGAGAGCTTTATCTCTACATTTAGAAATGATATAAAGATAAATGGAGGGATGATTCTCGTATATATTATTGCAAGCTAATTGTAAAGAGAGTTGTTGATATGACATATTTGCAAATAGGGAGCTTCAACTCCACACCTAAAATTGACATAAAGGTAAGTGGAGGGATAATTCTAAGATGTTATTGCAAGCCATTATAAAGGGAGTTGTTGATATGACATATTTGTAAATATGGAGCTTCACCTACACACCTAGACAAGACATAAGGATCAGTCCAGGGATTATCCTTAGATGTTATTGCAAGCCAATTGTAAATGAAATTGTTAATATGACATATTTGCAAATAAGGAGCTTCCCCTCCACACCTAGAAATGACATAAAGGTTAGTGGAGAGATAATTCTAAGATGTTATTGCAAGCCAATTGTAAAAAGAATTATTGATATGACATATTTGCAAATAGAAATTTAAACTTATTGTTGATCATACCATACCATATGTATTGGAAGTTTCAACTAAAGGGGTGGATGAGTCAATGAGAATTTTTCTTTCAACTTATATTATCATTTTCTTTTATATGTTAAAGTAAAAATATTTTTATTCCGACCATTATTTGAATAGTAAAGAAAGATTTACTTGATTATATTTATTAAAAAAATCAATATATTGATGTGAATTAATTACTATTATCCATACCATATGTATTGGAAGTTTCAACTAAAGGGGTGGATGAGTCAATGAGAATTTTTCTTTCAACTTATATTATCATTTTCTTTTATATGTTAAAGTAAAAATATTTTTATTCCGACCATTATTTGAATAGTAAAGAAAGATTTACTTGATTATATTTATTAAAAAAATCAATATATTGATGTGAATTAATTACTTTTATCTTTGTCCAAAGTAGATAGAGACTAATGTCAAAAGTAGGTAAAGACTAATAAAGGAGAAAATAGAGACTAATGTCCAAAGTAGGTAGAGACTAATAAAGGAGAAAGACATTATTATTTCACATAAATAAATAAAAAGGAAAAAAAAAGTTCATTTACATTGTCTTTGTCCAATGTAGGTAAAGACTAATAAAAGAGACTTTATTATTCCACATAAATAAAGAAAAGAGGGAAAAAAAGGTTCTTCTACATTACGTACATTGTCTTTGTCCAACATAGGTAAAGACTAATAAAAGAGGAAGACTTTATTATTCCACATAAATAAAGCAAAGTGGGAAAAAAAAGTTCTTTTACATTTGAATCCAAGTCCTTGTCAAAAGTAGGTAGAGACTAATAAAAAGGAAGAAGGGATTTATTATTCCACATGAATGAAGAAAGGATAAGAACGATAAAGTTGTTTTATATTTAAATTCAAGGTTTAGGAGTATATATTATTAGTCCTTGTGAGGAGTATATTTTTAATTTTTAAATCAAAGTGATTTAATTTTTCATTAGTTTATTTTTTTCTCTAAAATTTTTATAATGTTATCTTATGTTTTGAAAAATAATATATTTAACTAAGTTTGTTCATACTTAAAAATAAATTTTTAATTTTAAACATTTAATTTTCTCAATGTTGAAAAACATTATTGATGAAACATAAATCTGCATTCTAATTGTTATAGAAAAAAATAAAATAAAATATTTCTACATAACCATATTACTCATGGATTTAAATACAGAGGATGTTGTCTTGAATGAATATTGTATGAGTGTATTGTGTTAGCATCCCAAGATATAATGTATAATCTCAAGTCATCTAAACAGATCAAGATGTTAGATATGACATTTAATTCCCTCAAGTGGCAGTTGGTTGTGCATCTACATGACATACTTAGTAAGCATTTGTTTGGGAAAGTTTTGAGCAACATAAATGATATTTCGAAGGAGAATTCACTTATGTGAATGGTGTTCTGGAAGACAGTTCAACTTTTGTGAATCGTGTTGTGGGAGAGACTTTTTTTTAAAGTTTACTTATAAATCTTATTTAACATAATATTTAAAAATTTAAAATATTTTTGTAAATTTATAATTTTATGAACTCATTTTGTGATTGGTGGACAAGTACCTAAATGGCATGTAAATCCCTAAGAGTGTAAGTGTATTTGTCATAAAATAAAAATAAAATAAGAAATAACATATTTCAAAATTAGTTGAGGTTGTCACATTTTCAAAGACCATAAATATGGTTCACAAGTGGTAGAATGTTGTGTGTGGTGGGATGGGTATCCTCCAAGACCAGGTGGTAGAAGGTTGTATGTGATAGGATGGGTAGCCTCCATACTCTGGACTACTTCGAGCTACATAATTTATATGCCCTCCATTTTCCAACAAATGTTTTCTATAGCTCATATAATCTCTTCAAGGTTATGGATTTTAGAAAATCATGGATATAAAAAAATATTCATAATAGGAAGCTAGGGCATAGGTGGGTTGTTGTTAGTAGCATGTGCTTTGGTATGGGCCTTGATCAACCAAGGTATGGGAAACAATGATAGGTGGTTGAAATAATAACTACATAGAATTTTCCTTTATGGCAGATTTCAATGGTTAAAGAGTATTTTTGTTGAATGTCAGTTATCTTTGTAACCTATGTAATTCATGAGGACTTGTGGATGGTTTTCAACTATGGCTACATAAAGCAATGAAACTCATCTTATTGTGGGTAAATTTTCTCACCATGAAGTAGCTAGATTAATTAGATTTATTTTGTTTTATATTAGATTTAGAGTTAATTATAATTATTTGGGGGACAATCTACTGTCTTTCCCCTTTCTTCTTTTAATTCTTAGTGGCAATCAGACCCGCATATTGGTTGGAAATGCTACCCCAAACAAGAGTAGGTATTCTTGGGACCTTCCATCGAGCATTCTCCCTTACCTGATTGACAAGCCATTTGGACCCGTCAACACCATGTTATCTGTAAAGAGGACATGTAAACATGAAATAGATGAGGGAATAAAATCAAATCTTTTTCCTACACCGACATCTTAGTGGAAAAATATTTTATTTTATGCCCTCACATGTTTGATGTTTACATATCCTCTTTACATATAACATGGCATTGACGGGTCCAAATGGCTTGTCAAGAAGGTAAGGGAGAACGCTCGATGGTAGGTCCTAATCAAACCTACTCTCATTTAAGGTAGAATTTCAAACCAGTATGTGGGTCTGGTTGCCATTAAGAATTAAAAGAAGAAAAAGGGAAAGACAGTAGAATCTCCCCAAAATAATTCTAATTAACTCTAAATCTAATATAAAACAAAAGAAAAATAATTAATCTAGCTACTTCTAACCTATCTTGCAAGAGAAAGACTAATAAAAATGAATAAAGTTAATGATAGAGTTATTGAAAGAAAAAATAATTCATGTCGATCAACAACACATTAATATAATGAAATTGCATATTGGATCACAATTGACTACAAATTAAACCTGTAACATCACTATTGTATTCATCAGAAATCATAATAGCATGAGTAATTCCAAACAAAACACATAGAAATAATTCATATGAAAAGCATCTAGAAAAAACCCACAACAAACATATTAGTAGAAGAGTCTCTAATACGTTCGACAATAGTTATGATTCCAAATGCCTTCTGCTTATTATTCGTAAAGAGATAATAGTATCATCCATATGTACAATCTGCACAAGTCCTTTCTTACATTCAAAGGTATTCCTTTTATAAAACAAGGAAGACCTTTCGTCTTTTGCAACAACCAACAATTATTATCTCTTCAACTTTCTTATTTTTTTATTAAATGACTCAAATTCCTCACACAATTTTGCAAATGAATATTCACGCATTTAAAAAAAAAATTAAATAGACTCCTAAGTAGTCAATTTTGCTCCAAGATTGTTCATGAGTGATATTTATTAAAAATATCATTGACTCTACTAGGTTGTTCCCTCCTTTATTCTTCAAATCTTCCTTGGCATTTTTGGTGTCAATATGGTGCATTAGAGTCTTCCATATTCTTGATCTCTTATTTAGATTTATAACATGCTCTTGTAAGCATGATTTTGTTTCCTATAACTCAAGTTATGGTTGCCTAAACATTGCAGAGTTTATTCCCTTCAAATTCATGGCCCTTTGTTCTTTGGATTTTTTGGGTTTTTTCATCACTGATCCTTATTGAATTCGTCTTCCAACATATTATCCTACTCAATAGCTTTCCAACGGGATATTTTGGGCTTGATTTGGACCCCCAAAGATCAATATATGGTTGCCTAAAGTCGACGCTCAACAACCATTGGTTTGCTCATGGGGAGATCTAGGTCATTGATCTTCAACTGTAAAAGAAATATCCCACGTGCATCAGGTCTATTGAAAATTCATGGTATATATTGTTTTCCCTCCCTAATTTGGTTTGTGTGTGAAACTAGAGGTGGTATAGAACCTAGGATCTGCATAGAAATTTTGGTCGTAAACTGTAGTAAAATAAAATAATAAAGAAATTAAAATTAAAATGTTCATGCAAAGTCAAAATTAAATTTAATTAAAACAACCCAAACTTCAAAAATCCAGATAATTCTAACCAAGATAATAAAAATAACCAAAACCCAATAAATCCCAATAAATCTAACCAATATAATAATAGAATAATACACTGACATTATATCCTAAGGTTTGCAGGTGTGCAGGATTTGATTAGTGTTGCAGGTAAATCCTTCATGGTATAACCCTGTAACATGCCCTAAGGGGATTGTGGAATTTTCGTTCACTCATAGATGGGAAGGAAAGAAGGAGGGTGATGAGAGCTAGGTTTTGAAGGATTGCATGCTTCTAACCTTGCTACAACCAGGTTTTCTCCTCGCAAAGAGACAAATACAACAGCACGGACGATGCGCTTGGCCCGACAACATGGACCCAGAGGGGGGGGGGGTGAAAACCCCCTCATATCAGAATATAGAAGAACATGATAAAGAAGGAATTTGAGCCAGGCGACTGCCATTTTAGCCACCGCCTCACCTTCATGAATGATTCTTGCAAGATGAACAGAGCTCCAGAAAATATATTGAGGTGGAAGTCGAACCGTCTCATCCAAAGGCATCTCACAATTTGGAGCCAAGGAAATGCATCCCCCAGGAAATTAAAGCTCCAAGATATGTGATTAGTTATACTAGAGTTAGAGAACACACCTAGTTCATGAAGGACCATGCCCTGATTGGGAAATTTTTAGGGTTATGTCCCCCTGAAAGAGACCTCATGCAATGGATAAAAACATGGTGGAACCCAAAAGGGGACTACAAACTCTAGGTCAGTTCAAAAGGATTTTTCATGATCACTTTCTACAATCTTGAAGACAAAGATCAAGTCTTTGAAAATGGCCCATACTTCTACAATTCGGTGGGGATATATTTCAAATTTTGGACCGACCACTTCTGCCCAGAAAAAGCGGGATTCGCCTTCTCTCTAATCTAAATCTACCTCTACTCCCTTCCCTAGGAGTTTTGGCTTGAATAAATCCTAATGGGTATTGGAAATACACTAGGACGATATGTAAAATCCCAAGAGGAAACCAAGCAGAGGAGATAAATGTCATACACCCGAATCTATGTGTATATGAACATTTCCAAGGCTCTGCCAGACTCAGTCACCATAGAATATCAATATGAAGACTGGATCCAAACTATAGATTATGAACACATTCCCTTCCACTGTCGGAAATTTCATGAGCATGGACATCTCTTCTGGGATTTCCCACTCAATGCCACAACATGACCAATAGTGGAGAAAAAATCGAAAGATGGCTTCACACAAGTAATGGGTCGCAAGAAACAACCTCAAAAAAAAATCGATCAAGGTGGGGGAAAGAAGATCCACACCAAAAACTCTTTTTATTTCCTAAGCAATCTATTGAATGCAAAGGAAGTAGAAAATCCTCATAAACCAGAAGATCATCACAGAGATAAAGTTAAAGCCAAACAATCCCTAGATCTTGTCCTAGAAAAAATCATCGCACACAGTTCCCCAACCTAGTTGGATACAGGAAAAGACTCGGATGAAGGAGTTGAAATTATAATGCATATGGATGAACGAGAACTAGCCGACATAGATATGGAAAAGTTGGAGGATGCCTTCAACAAGAAAGAACTATAATCTATACTGGTTGATAAGCTCCAAAAAGTGCACAAGGTCTTCATAGATTACATAGCTAGAGCCACCTCCATACTAGGCATAAGTTTGGATTCGGATCTGGACTCCAGATGGATTCCTAAAGAGGGTAAATGACGGGGATGGAAATCGTCACAACAATTGATTAAAGAGGTTGGTAACTTTATGATTAACTCGGGGAAGCTCCAATGTCTCACCGAGGGATTATTCTATCCCCCACCCAACTCCTCATGATGAAGATCATCACATGAAATATAAGAGGTCTAAATGGAAGATCCAAGAAGAGGATTCTTCGTAACAACATATTGGCAGAGGATCTGAATATTCTCTTACTACAAGAAAAAGAATGTGTAGGAGAAGTCGTAGAAGAAGTGTTTATGAGATGTTGGAGGCACTGCAATTTCATCTACAATGACTCAAAAGGTGCAGTGAGGGGTATGGATATTCTCTAGAACCATGCCTCAGTTATTCTTGATCAACCCTTCTCTACTACTGACACACTATTGACACACTATAGAGAAATTGTGTCCAACAAGGAGGGTGTACTCACAAATGCTTATGGTCCACAAAATAATCAGGAGAAAGATTTATTCCTGAACAATCTCTCCTATTTAGGGGAATTGATAGGACAAAAACATTGGATTATTGGAAGAGATTTTAATATCATCCTCACTCTAGAAGAAAAAAGAGGTGGCTCGAGACGGCTGGAACAAGAAAATGGTAAGTTTTGGGACCTCATTGATAATCTCAAGTTGATTGACATTGAAACCAAGAATGGCTCTTTCACTTGGTCCAATAAGTGTTCTAGATCCCAACAAATTGCCTGGAGACTTGATCATTTTCTCATTTCTGAAACCTTGATGCTAGAGGTACCCTTGATTGAAGAAAGTATAAATTGGGTTCATATCATTGGTCAGTACAGTTGTGGATCGATAAGATAGTTACTCCCAAATTTAAACCATTCCGATTTGAAAAATTTTGGTTAACCCACCCCGAATTTCCTGAGCTCTCCCGATCTTGGTGGGATAATGCAGAAATCTCACATGGTTCAAGAATGTACAGATTCCAACAAAGACTAAAAAAATTCAAGCAACAACTTCGAGAATGGAATAGGAATGTCTTCAGAAATATATTTCAGGTGCAGATGGATTTGGAGCAATGCCTCGAAGAAATTCAACAAGAATCAATTTTGTTGGGCCACTCAGATGCTTTGAGAAAGGAGAAAGATCTTCTTAAACAACAACTCAAGGAAAGACACAAGAACGAGGAAATCCTTTGGAAGCATAAATCTAGAGTGAAATGGCTCAAGGAAGGGGAAATGAACACAAAATTCTTTCATCAGTCCATGGTACATAGACGATACATTAATCACATCACAAACATTGAAGATGCACAAGGAAACACAATTCTGGACCATGGAGGTTTATAAATAGATATGGTAAATTACTACAAAGAGATTCTATCCAAATCACCCATTGATAGAACACCAACCATAAATTGAGTAACCCAACACATTCCATCCCTCATTACACCTACGAAAAATCATGCACTAATGAGACCAATCACGTAGGAAGAGGTGGATCAGGCAGTCAAGGAAATTCCCTTCGGCAAGGCCCCATGGCCAGATGGATTCACTATAGACTTCTTCCACTTTTTTTGGCCAATAATAAGAGAAGAGGTATAGAAACTAGTGGAGGAATCCATAACTTTGGGACAAGTGCTTTCAACCCTCAATGCCACTTTTCTCACTCTAATCCCAAACGAAGAATGAGTCACCAACCCGAATCAATTCAGGCCCATTTCACTTTGAAATGTAATCCACAATATCATCACCAAGGTCATCACTCTTCGACTCAAACCAATACTTCCTTTCATCATGTCCAAGGAGTAGTCAAGTTACGTTGAAGGGCGTCAAATCATGGATAGTGTTATGCTAGTCCACGAGGTGATCCACTCACACCCTAGGTATGCTTATTAAGCTTGATCTCTCCAAAGCTCTTGATCACCTCAGTTGGAATTATATGCACTCTCTTCTTTCATATTTTGGGTTTAGCATGGATTGGATCCTTTGCATAATGAAACTCACCTCCTCTTATTTATTCTTTATCTTGGTTAATGGAGTTCCCTCCCAACCTTTTTCTCCCTCCCGCGACATCTGTCAAGGGGACCCTCTTTCCCCCTTTATTTTTTCATCACGACAGAAGGTTTGGGACATTATATAACAACTTCTATAATGGAAGGTTCCCTCCAAGGTCTTCCTTTACATGCATTGCAACTTGCTACCTGTCATATCCATTTTGTGAATGATACCATGATAATTAACACTCCTACCACTTAGGAAGACAACACACTCAAATCCATCCTCTCGGACTTCAATGAATCCTCTGGCACAACTTTTAAATTGGAAAATTACCAGCTCTTCTTTTTCAACACTCCACCTTTAGTTCAACGTCACATCTCTCGCCTTTTGGGCATACCTAAGAGCTCCCTTCCATCCAATTACTTGGGCATTCCCTTATTTGATTCGCTTGCATGGAACATATCTTGGGATGCCCTAATCCTCTCCCTTTCCAATCTCTTAAGAACATGGAGCTTCAGATCCCTCAATATTACTGCTAGACTAATTCTCATCAAATTATTCGTCCAAGCTATCCCTTCCTATCTCTTCTCAGCTTGGGAAGCCCTGCAAAATCTTGTTAAAACAATAAGAAATCTACAAAGGTATTTCCTCTGGAATGTTCATGATCCAGGGAAAAAATGGGCCCTTGTCAGTTATGAAAATTTTTGCAAGCCAAATTCCACGGGGGGACTTGGCCTCTGGGATCCTGGATGGTTGAACAACATCATGGGAGTGAAAATATGGTGGCACTAACTCAAACATCCAACTGAAATATGGGATAAAATCTAGAAGAAAAAATATGCCCCATATATCCCGGAGGCACAACGTATTCGGATCAATGAACATATCCAAGACTCTAATATTTGGAATGCATCCTAGCAGAATCGACCTCTCATACAGACTCATGCATTATGGGAAATAAATAATGGTCAGAATGCTTTGTTTTGGATGGACTCATGGAAAAAATTTCTTCCACTGCAATCACTAGATCACTTGCACCCCATTCAGAACCATATACAATAGTTGGAGCACCTAAAAGTTGTTGACCTTTGGTTAAATGTCTCACATCATCCCCTCTTGCGGAGCTAGAAAATGTTCCTTCATGACCTCAATACTATTGCATATTATGAATTACAACCATGACATACAATTGCAGCCCAAAGGAAAATCCATACCAGAGAGGGACCATAAACCCTACGTTGGGGTCATACCCCCTCAGGTACATTCACAATCAAAGAGGCCTACTTTCTTCAGGAGAATTTTCATAACCAACCGAAAGAGCATATATGGAACATCATATGGAAATATAAGTTAAGGCTGAAAGTTTCCACTTTCCTTTGTCTCATGGTAAAAAATCACATCCTTAATTGGGACAACCTTAGAAAATGAGGCTTCATTGGACCATTGATTTTCCATCTCTGTCAGCAACAAGGAGAATCAATGGAGCACATATTCAACCAATGATCCAGCTGTGGGGAGATATGGGATTAGGCCTCCCATATTATGAGGAAAACCAATAGAGAAAGGGACAACACTATAAACATCATCAGGAATTGGGGAATCGAGGCTTAAAAAAGCCCCATCTTAAACATGATTTGGCAGCTTCTACCAGGCTTCATTTTCTGGCATCTCTGGAAAGAACAAAATAGACATATCTTCTGCTCCCAAGCTTCCACCCCTTCTAGCATCTAGTCAAAGATATTTGGGAACATACATGAAAATATCCGTGCCCAGCTTTGGACCTAGGAATCCCTCCCCAGTGAATCCCAACAATATCTCATCCTTTCTTCATAGAAGTTGAACTTACATAGTAATCCACTCAGTCTAAACCCCGTTCCCAGCTCCATTTCCCATAGCCCGTCCACTTGGAAATTCCCCCCTCTTGGCTTCTTCAAACTGAACTTTGATGGTGATTCGAAAGGAAATCCTGGCCCTGCAGGATTTGTTGTTGTTCTCCGGGACAACACAAGACAAATCAAGTACATATTAGCTAGACATCTGGGTCACGAATCAAAAACCTCCGTAGAGCTCTAGGGTCTCATAACAGGGATGTAATTAGCCTCTGATCTAAATATGACTCACTTGATCATTGAAGGGGACTCTAAGGAAATTATATCGCTTTCCACCAAAGTCATTAATGGGATCGATCCTGAGAAAGTCACCCCAAGTTGGCACCTTCTTGGCCCTCTTAATATCTTGTGAACGCTTCTACATCCCTCTCTGAATCTCATCCCCTCTCATGTGCGATGAGAAGAAAACAAGGTTGCTGACAAGCTGGCTAATGAAGGAGCATCTTCTTAGGCAGAGGACATCCTAATCGATGCTCAACATCACTCTGCTTCGCAACTACTGTTTAAATGTAGGGATATTTCCCTCAAATATTTCTCTCCTCTAGATGGGGTGACACTTGGAACTCATGGCACACTTGACACACATGTGCCTGGCGTAGATAATACCCATGGTTTCCACCCTTCCTCCCTGTCAACTCAATATGTGTAGCATTCATTCATGAAGGTTGGTAGTGCGCCTCCACATGAAGGAGGTTTTAATGGCGCACATAAAGCAAAGGCCAAGGCTTCACAGAGCAGGCATGTGAAAGCTAAGCACCATCATTTCGGTATTTAAGGAACCTTTCCCTATCACTTCAACTTCTTTAATGGAGGTAAGGTATAGCTATTTCTATTTCATTATGGATTGGCATTCTGTTTCCCATTCCTATCCTAGTTTTTCTCCCTTCCGGTGTTGGGATATTGTTCTTGTCCTCATCTCTCCAATGTCATGTGAACAAGGCAAGCTGAAGCACAGACCAACCTATTACAGTTTTTCAGCCTGACATCGTCGACCTGGCCCCTCTTCGGCCCTTTATCCACCTCCCATCCCCTCCATAATCCCTGTTGGTCCTCCCCTATCTGATCAAAATTCAGTTGACAAAGATAATGTCATTACTTATGTCGAGGAAGAAATTCCTTTGGTTCCCCACCAAGCCCCTCTAGACTCTCTCCTATGAACTGCTTCATACCTTCAAGAACCCATGCGTAATTTAGGAAAACTGCCTCAAAGTGTCGACCCTATGACAAAAATGGTAGGTTGTCTCATCGAGGAATATATTCCTCCATAATGGATTGAGGATAGAACTATGATGACAAAAAAAATTGTTAACGAGCCTCAAAATGTTGTAGCCTCTAAACCAGAGCCGCCCAACACTCACAGGTTCTCAAAAGATCATCTGCATCTCATCTTTGAAATGCGACGGGACATGGCCAACCAACTTCACTGCCAAGATATCCTTAGTTATCGCCTAGATGCCTTGTTCGATTCCCTCTCAAGTGATCCTTCCAAGCGATGGTGCCCGACTTGCTTCCAACCATTCATTTTCTTTCTTGCACGACCACATTCTCCTAGCATTGATGGCCGCCTAGGTTCGCCTACTGTCTAGTTTTATTTTCTGTTGTTATTTTTTTAGGTCTAGAGAGGCCACTGTTACAGTTAGGTTTAGGACTAGTTTTGTTTGGCATTGTGAACAAAAACATGATTGCTTGTTTTGTAGGCCACCTGTTTTGGTTTCCATATGTATGGAAGAATAGGTGGAAAACTTCGCTATGTGTATTCCTATGAAGACTCTTTAAGGAAATATAATATTTTTATTTACAAAAAACAAAAAACATGTCCTAAGGGTGAATCCCGCATGAGAAACTCCCGCAAAGAATACGGTAAAAACCCCACGGTAACCTATCCTAATTTTGAAGGTGTGAACTCCTAGACATGAAAATTTCGCATGGTAAAGTCTACAAGACATGGGGTGTGCGTGTTGCAGGTAAATCATGTGCTAAGTTCTAAGGTGACAATGTGAAATTCCCACATGATAAATCCTGCGAAGGTAAGATCCCGCAAATTATAAAATAATATAATGCAATGTCCCGAGTGAGGCACAGAGTGCGGATTCTGATAGGTTTGTGGAGTGCAGGGTGTGGATAAATCAAAGTATGCCTTAAATTATATTATTGTATTCCTCGCATGGTAATCTCCGGCGCATGTAAAGGTGATAAGTTTGAGCCCACATAGTTGAGAGTTGGTGAGGGAGAGTTGCAAGTGTAGGTACAAGTATATCCATGGGCTCAAGCCTCGAAAAATATATATAAAGAAATAAAAATAAAAATATAATATTAAAACAAAAATAAATACAATCAAATTTTGAATAAAATTAAAAATAACAAAATCCAAACCAAAAATAAAATGTCCCGACTTAAAAATAATGAAATACATTTCCTTGGGACTTTGGGGAAAAAACATAAAAATAAATAAAATAGGAAATAGAAATAAAAAATAAAACAAATATATACATAATAAATATATATTAGGGATTTAGGGTGAAATGCATGACATGACTAGTAATTTCCCTAAGTAGAATAATTCCCCCCATGTAATAGTAATTTACCCATGTGAAAATTGATTTTACCCATGTAATTCAAAAACCAAGGGTATGTTTGGGAAAACCATGGGAAATTTTGGGAAAACCATTAGAAACTCAAAACCATGGGAAAATAAAAATAAAAATAAAAATAAAAATGAATGAATGAATAAATAAATAAAATAATCAAAATTAACAATAAAAATGAAACAAATCATATATACAAAAATAAGAAAAATTAGGCCTATTTCCACACGGGTCAAGGTTCCATCACTACTCAGGGTTCCGCACCTAGGGACCAAAAATAGAAATAAGGCATATCATGTAGATTTTGAATAACCGATATGTTGAGTTAGTTAGGCACATCAAGTCAAGGTCGAGGTCGTGCAAATCTGGAGGTGACAAATGGAAAGTGACTAGGGAAGAAAGGATTGACATGTCACACATCATGCTAACATCACAAAGGGTAACCCATTCAATACAATGGAGTTTGACACCAGTTGGGCACATGGGACATGTCAATCCGATCAAGGGGAAAATTGTAAAGGGAAAACTCGATAAAATTGCAAGGAGAGGGAATCTTATAGGGTCAGGGAACTGGCTTCCACGTCAGACCACAATGCATGAATATGGAGGTGACAAGTGGTGAGCAAGCATTGTGTGACAATACAACAAGGTTCCACACTCGATAATCTTGATAGGTCTTCAGGCCTAGGTGTTCATAGAGAGGGGAGTATGAAAGGAGAACTGGATATAGATCATTTCGATGAGGCTCATGCCTTTCGGACCTTGGAATTATCACAAGGGACTTCACTTGGCTAGCCCAATGAGACAAACCCGATAAGGGGAGCCCGGTAAGGATCAAGGTTTCGGAAACATAATACAATACAATAGAATTTAGGCCTTGGAAAGGAAGTGAAAATAGAAAATATTGCAATTATGAGAAAAGAAAATCCGGTTGAGGTTTGGGAGAGAGAAGGATTACTTTCGAATGATGAATGTTGGCTTTAAATGGTAGACAAAATATGAATAGAGAGAAATTTTTTCTAGAGGAAGAAGACTGAGGGATCTCCCCATGCATTTCAAGGCTAAAGTGGTCATGTAAAGGAAGTGATTTTGCATCCCTACTCGTGCAGCGATAGAAAACATAAAATTAGTTATGCGAGGAAGAAATACTTTCCAGTATATCATAAACATTGCATTATTTTCCTTTTCCTTTAAAAAATTTTTGAATAACTGTTGGGTTTGTTTGCAACATGAAAAAATGAAGAAGAAGTTTCTCAAATATAATCATCAATGATCTCATCCTTTCATAAACAACTTGTTGTTGTAAATAAATGTCATCAAAGCTGTGTGTATCTAACCTCAAAGTCATAGAAAGGATAAATGATCTCATGGTTCTAGCTAAGAGTTTTAAACTAAAGAATATGATTAATATACATGAGCTTGAGCATAAATGATGCCATTAAGTACAACATGGAAGCAATAGGATGTAGAATGCACATATGTTCTTCATTTAAGTCATCCATTTGGAATTCTTCAAAATCAAACTCATGCAAGGCATAAAATAGAAAATCAAACTTTGCATTCATATAGGATCATAAAATACTTCGAAATCTACAAAAGGCCTCAAAGATAATTGATCAATTTCATCACACAAATCTCTACCAAGCATCGTAAATCAAAAAGCATTATGAAGACATTTGAAAGTATAAGATCAAAAGGATTAACTAACCTCCTCAAAGACAATCATCAATAGAGATTCAAACTCCCAACTCTCTCAAGGCAGGTAAAGAATAATCATTAGGCTCATAGTAGTAGATTATTAGGCATTAGAGTTCAAATTTTAGGAGGGGGGGCCTTTTCTTTCACTTATAAAAGAAAACTTAAAGGGGGATTTGTTGTGGCCACAACACATGGGTTTTAAGAATTTTGTGCCCCCAACATCACTAGATGCATTATTAGAAGGTTTAGAGTAAATCTTAATTTATTGATCTAGGTTATAAGGTGTCTGATTTATCTACTACTAATGTCCTGCAATAACCCAATGAGCTACTAGACATGCTAAATGAACACCATAATTTATAGCCTGATATTTCTACTAATGTCCCTACAATGCATGTTATGTTTCTTTCCTTTAATGGTGTTTCTAAGGTTTACTTCCATTCCATTTTAAATCCCTAATACATTTATTTTTTCATTAATTAATAACTTATTAGGTTGCATTTTGACATTGGCGGGGATATAGAATTATGGCATTATAATACAATACTAGTCTAATTATCACTAGTTTAGGAATTAGGGGATTTATATTATGGTGAACAATCCAAAGATTTCACAGAGTTCATTGTAGTGGTACGAAGTTACAATCCCTTCTATTGTACACCAAGGAGGTTAGAAAGGGATAAATGTGATGGGTGTTTGATTTATTTTATTGAAAATGATGCTTCTATTAATCATAAAAATTATCATATTACAAAGATATAATCAGCCCCCCCACCACAAAATGGGTGGCAAACTTTGTAGAAAATACATAGGACAAACTCATGCTCAATGTCCTAATTAATCATATTTAAAATAATCTCTTAATACATTTTGGAAAAAGAATTATGGTTAATCTTTTGTTTGTCCTATTACCTACTTTTTCTTCCATTATGGTTGATCTCTTGTTTGTTTACGTGAATATAAATTGAACTTCTTTATTATATATTCATACAACTTAGTATAATATTTATTGTAATGGAATTAACATATTTTCCTTTTTGAATCCTTTTTATTAATAAAGTGTATTCAATATAAATTAGTACCCTTTTTCAATGTGGAGGCATAAGAATTACCTTAGAGGACTGTATTGGTTCTACCCTTTAACACTACAATCCATACATTAATTAGGTGAAAATGATTAGATAATCCTTCTCTTACCTTTCAGTGGCTTGAATGCCATCATGGTTAGATTTTGTTCTCCCATTTCAATGACAAACTCATGTTCTTTAGCACAAATGACAATACATGTGATCATGTTGATACAAATTACATGTTAGCAACGTCTTCTTCCCTATATCTGATTATATTACATGTTAGCAACGTCTTCTTCCCTATATCTGATTATATTGATAAAGTTGTTTACCCTTTGATTACATTGATATAGTTGTCTATCTTGAACATGTGTGTTGCTAGAAGCATAACAAGCTTGATGCAATTGAAACTATTGGCCCTTAAAATTCATTCATTTACCATTTACTTTAGTGTGTGACATTAGAACAACATATATGAATAACAAATTCAAAATACTAAGTTTTTATCAACAATGTGCAATTTCAGTACCATGTTCATAATACTAAACATTTTATGCTATTCATAACACACACATAACATCACATAGAGACACAAGTTTTAATATGGTTCACCCCAATCTAGGCTACGTCCACAATGGTTGGATTCTTATATTAGCTAGTTATAGTATTCTTATAGATGCACATTGTGCTTAGAAAAATATGCAACAATAACCATTACTCAAACTGTCCTAGTCATTCTGTTGCAGTGCAAGAATAGCTCCTCAATCATACCTCAATCATAAAATCTATATGCTTAGCCAAAAAATCAACTCACCCACAATGCACCATAAATTTTCATTCTTCAAACTCTTTATCTACCTAGACCCTTTACATATTTATAAATCAAAATATGGCTAAGGCCATTACAAGATATCCCAAAAACCAAATGGTCTATAACTGTTTTCCACCTTTTACATGTCGCTTCGTCACGTTTCCTCCTATCATGCACTTTGATTCCTTAAAGTCCGCTCCCATTGCGCACTCTGGTCCATCTTCTAACTTCATTTTATTCTTTGAATTATTATGGCACATATCCAAAAAATTAACCAAAACTTATTCCAAATTCCTGTCCAATAGGCCCCCAACACTCACCTGTGGCTCGTCCCCTCCACTCAGGGCTTCTTCCAATTCACCATGAACTTTTCTAATGTCTCCTTTGTTGTCATGGCCTTCTCCTTTACCTCTGTCTCCTTCTGCAAAATTGTGTCGATTGTTTCAGCAGTAACCCGATCCTACATATTCTTGACACTTTCTTTGACTACCTGTTTGATTATACCTCATGTGGTTTCTAAGGCCATTGTCACCCTATAAGATTCTTCTTGTAGTATTTTAATCCTTTATGCACGAGCCTACTACTCCACCCTTAGCTAATTCATTTTTTAATACAACTTCATTCTCTCATCTATTGTCATTACCACTTCTGCTGGCAGTAATATACCCATTACTAATTTTAACTTTTGGATCTTTTCCTGCACAACCTATATCTTCTGGTTGATCTCCTGTAGCTCCCTATCTTCATTTAGTTGCATCCATATGCTTGTGGTTTCTTCATAGATATGAGCACATTCTACCTCCAGTTTCTTTATGCTCTCCACAATTGTGGTCATTGTCCATTCCCTTTTCTCCCTTTCTTATGGTGGAGTAATCGATTTCATGCACAATTCTAAGTCGATTATACATGCACAAAATCCCTAAATAGCTTCACTTATATTTGTTACTTGTTCTTCAAATAGGGCCTCCATCTATGTTTGAGACTCTAAGAGTTATTTGTAAACCTGCTTGAATGTCTGATGCATCCTTTTGACCTTCTATGCAGGTTTATCCCACTCCTTCTTAACTTTGTTGTATTCCATATCCAAGGATACCTTCTTTGTCATAACCTTAACCAACTCATTAGATGTCTTTTATACACATGAGTTCATCTCTTACGTCACACTCTTCTACAATTCTTGCAATACATATGTCGATAGTTGAGATAACACTAAGTCAATATGACCTAGTTCCCTTGCTTGTTCATGCATCTCTATTGTGGGGAACTCTACCGCCATAATTGCTAACTTGATCAATATGCATTCACCTGCTACCGTTAATGACTGAGATATTATCGGCCCTGCCTCCCCATTCTTTGTAGTTTTTGTTGTTTGTTCATCCTCTGTCTATTGTACTAGCGTGAGATTTTCTACTTCTTTCAATTGGCATAACTCAGCCATCTGCTCCTGCATCCTTATGTGCATTTCTTCCTGCTAGTGTGCCGCACACTAAAACATGTCATGTGTGACTTCTTTAACTTGATCGTCAATCTTTTCCAAGTCTTTCTTTGTTAGGTCTTGGATGGAAACTTCCTTGACGATTGTTCGCTTCGTCCATTGTGGTATGGATTTTCCTTTCTCTGGTTCTTTACGCTTCTTGTCTATGCACAGTGTTATATTCTAGGTTGTTTCTTCTATGCCATTTCCTCCTTCCTATTTGGCTCCTTCTTATTCATCATCATTTGTCTCTTGTACTTCATGGTTTTGTCTCGCTGAGGGCCCTATTTCTGTTAGTGGAATATTCTAGTTGCCATCCCAATATACCATGATATGGCCCATCTTGTCCTTAGTTAACTAGTACTATGTGGGAAGCCATTGATAATCCAGGTCCTTTTTCGCTTGGACATACATATGATGGTTCCCTACCTTAAAGTGCACATGTAATACCCTTGTTTCCCCCATCTTGTAAATATAACTATAAATTGCTTGTAAACTATGGGCAGAATGAATATGTGTGGACATTGGAACCAATGAACCTTTTATTAGAGAAAGGTAATGTAAATATATATGTATTTCCTGTTATTGAATAAAATGGATAGTGTTGCATAACTGCTGAGGAGGGGGTTTTCCAAGGTAGACCTTGATGCATGAGGGAGGTGGTGAGGGGGACCAGAAATGGTTGAGATAACCCCCACCAGACCAGTACCTTACCAGATTTAAATTATTTAGTCCTAGAATAGTCATCTAACCTAGAAATAAATTACCAGTCGGGCTGGTGGTTGGGGAAGTCCTCCTCAAGATTTAATGAGGAGATGGGCAAAGTACCCATTTGAGAGACTCCTTGACCTAGCCACGAACTGGGGATTCAGACCCACACAATCTTTCTAAGGAAGGAAAGACGAGAAAGGAACTTGTGGGAATAAGATATACCAAGCAAGAGAGAGTGCATGCAGTGCTCCGACGGAGGAAGAGAGAAAAAATGCAAGCTCGTTCTGGGTGCGAAAGGCTTCTGGTAGTGTTTTCAGTCCAAGTTGATAAACGGGGTTGTAGAGAAGACAGTAGACCCCCTTGCTTGGTAGAGAGAGAAAATGGTTGCCAAGTTCTCATGGGAGGATGAGAGTAACATCTGTCCCTGGTTGTCGCTAATCAAGAAGAAACAATCTCTCTCAGAGTGTCATGGTCTAGCTAGGGGGTGGCCAAGGGTTAATTCTTTCAGAAGTGGTTGTGCCTAGGGTTGGGTGGAAACATAAACCCTTCTCAACAGTTGCATCATTATCATGTCTTCTGATAAGTATTCCTATACTTACTGTTTTCCTGTAAATCTCATTATTTTGCATGGTTTATGTTTTCCTCTTCTTAGCAACAGGATATCTATTAGATATAGGCTTTCAAAGGAGTTTAAGAATAATTTTACGACGTATGCATTCGATGGAAGACCCCCATGAAAATTTTCCCCAGACAATGATTCTGTATTATAAGGGTGGTGTCCAGACTTCGTTGAACACCTCCATCATACCTACCCCTCAATTCACCTTCAGAGCTCATTAAATTCGAACTCTGTGGAGGCAAGGAACTCCTTTCAAACCATATTTCCGTGTGACCGAGGGCTCATGTCCATGGACCTAACCACATAATGGCTAAGGGTAGAGCGTATAGCCTCGAGTCTTACCAAGAAACCCATATGACCAAGACCTTAGAACCCTTGGCTAAAGTATCAAAGGAGCTAAGCTTCCTTTCTGGCTTCAGAACTTTGTAAGTTCGGAGCTCTAGGACGCTATGAATTCACAAGCACCAAAAATCCCAAATGGCAAAGTTACAAAGTAACTCGAATCGTAGATCTGAGGTCTTTTGGGGTCCTTCCTGGCTGTTAGATCTAAGTCACAGTCAGTCCAAATTTGACCACTCCAGAAGAAAGGTAGTGTCAATCAGGGAAAACCCCGAACACTGGAGTTGTGAATTAACGTGATCCATGAATCTAAGGATCCTTTGGGACCCTCTAGAACCGTTTGATCGACTAGTCTAAAGCACTCCTATGAAGCCCTACTCCGAGAGATTTGACATGATGATGAACGAGGATATCAATGAAGTGAAAAAGGCCGGAGTGATGTGGCCTACCGACGTCACCAAGGGAAATGTAGAGCCATAATAGGGGTGCCATTTGTCACCCTTATATTCCACCAAATGTCTCCCATTTGACCTAGGACATGGTTAGCCCTGCGTTGACCACTCCAGGAGTAAACCGTAAACTACATAGCCAAACTCCTGAACACCAAATTTTCGAAATGATGAGGATCGTCGATCCAAATAAGCTTTAGGACCTCTCGTGACCATTCGATCCAGACCATGGTCAGCCCGGTGCTAACCACTCTGGGAGGAATAAGGATTTGATACCATGGATTCCTCGAACGTCGAAGTTGCGAAGCAACAGAGGCCATAGATATATAGATCTACGTGGACATGCCATGAGCCATAGATCTAAGCGGAGCTAGAAGTTTGTCAATCCAGAGGGATGTGGCACACTAACGTCACCCAGGGTGATGTGCACCCACGTTCGATATGCCATGTGTTACCCTGATTCGTACTGTTCATAGGCCCAATGAACCTATTAAAAAGTGACACGTGTCACCCACTGATGGGGCCATGTGTCACCTCTACCCTTTCCCGCATATCATTCCCCTGGTGCATGAACACTTATCCAAAGGCTGGTGGAGTACCTGAGACTCTAGGAGTTTGAGAACTCAGGAAGAATGGGAGGCTAAAAAACTGGGGTCAAATAGGATGAAGGCCTGCAATCACCTATTCTTGCCTCTGTGTTTAATGCGCCGCCTCGTGTAAGTGTGGACCCTTTGGGAGTCCAGGGATTTGGAACTCCAGAGGATTGGAGTGGTGAGCTAGGTTGAGTTGAAATGAGCTCGGTTGATTCGAAATGGGTTGAAGGCCAAAGCCACGTGGAAATATTTCGAGATCCTTCGGGAGTTCGAAATGTCTAGAATCTAGAGGATAGTTGCGTAGAAGGAAAAAATGGGTGTTTAGTGATGAAGCGTTGAATGTCAGATTTCCCAATAGCTTATGTGTTACACGTAGGGGAAAGTGGTGGACGCCACATCTACACCATGTAGGAAATGAAGTGGCTTGAGACGGATATGTTATAGATTGTTGGTTTACTCTTCTAGTTTGTCTGAGTGACCTAGGGTTCATGTATGTTTGGGTGTTGGCACAGGGTCAGCCCCAGGGTTAAGCTATAACAACGCACCAACAATCCCTAACTAGTGGCCCTTTCGAAAACACTTTTGAAGCATATGCAGTCTCACCTGAAGTAGAAATAGGGGGTTTCATGAAACATGTGTCTACAACTAGAGGAAATGCAAGTGGATCCAAGAAAAAAACACACAACAACCTAGTTATTCTTACCAAGCATAAGCCTTCTTCGCACAGTTATATTCCAGATCTAACATAATAATGTAATAATAGAATAACATAAGGAAGAAGAACACAACATCAACCACAGAGACACAAAATATACATTGTTCACCCTCTCCCTAGGGATACGTCCACATAAATGCATTCCTTTATATTATATGAAATCATACAGTTCTGATCTATGCTCTTAGCTTGCAGATATCTCTCTCTATCTTCTTGTCTCCCTTCCCTGTACACCCAGCTGCAGGATTGATCTTCACACCTAGTTGAAGATCTTACAATAACAGAAGGATCTCAGACACAACACCTCTCTCTCACACATCAATCACTCAACAACACAACTCTAACCAATAACAACAATGATCCACCTTTTACGAACCTTTCCTCACTCCTCTCGATCTTTATTTATACATTACAATGACTCACCGACAACCTTAGGCTAAAACCTAGTGTCCAAACCTTAAAATACCAAAACCCTAGGTGTCTAAAACCTTAGGTCAACTTGACCCACGTTTTATGGGCTTCGCCAGCCTGTCTTTCCTTCTTTCCCGCGAGGTGCTTGGAAGCATCCATTGGTGGATTTTTCTGCTTTTTGACTTGTCCTCGATCCATCTTCCTTGTTGATATGTTCTCCTCGATCATCTCTTCCAATGGCTCATTTTCCCGTACTTCACTCCTTCTTTTATGCTTCTTTGGCCACTTTGACCCAATCTTAGTCCACGCGTCTTCTGCGCAATTCACACTTCGTCTTTTCTTTTCCTTTTTCTTCTCTTTCTTCCTTAATCCATACCCGAGGGCCAACAAGCCCCCAACACTCACCTGTGACTTTTCCCAAGTCACTGTAGGTCTGAACCTTCTATTTTTATTTAACTTCATACTGCGTGGAGCAGGCTGTGCTTTCTGCACTATCCTTCCCCACTATGTGTAGACTTTATTTTCTGTGTCTGGTACCTAGTTTCAACTGCACCTGGTACCTAGATCCTTCTTCTTCTGCTCTTACTGAGGGCTACGAGGTAGCTTGTTGTCATAGTACAATTTCAACCGACTCCTGTTGTTACCCATGATTTTGGTCATCATGATGGTGTACTCAGGCTCCTCATAAGAACTTTCTCGTGAGAAAAGTAACATTCATCTCTTCCCAAAAAACTTACTTTTGAAGAGAGTTCGTAGGTTGCTAATATACTAGGGTGCGAGAATGACCCATTCTCGCAGGCTGCCTTAAGATAGGGTGCGAACTTCTCGCACTGTGCTACATATCTAGGGTGTGAACTCATTCTAAAGATTGGAAAAAGATGAAGTCTCGATGGTTCTAAAAGGGAATCTTCTAGAAGAATGGGTTGGCATTTGAATGGTTATCCTTTTACTAGTTTCCCTGAAATTGTGGGATCATTCTTATCCAAGTAACCATCTCATTTTCTCATATATATTGATGGAATTCTCATGGAAAAGGTTAAGCAAGATTCATTGGAGAATTGGTGAAAGAATTGTGTGAAGGACCTAGCTTGAACAAGAGATTGGAGACTCTAGCAAGTCTATCAAGAGGATTTGATCTTCTTCATGCAAGGATTGAGCAAGTGTGTGTGTTGGAGCCAAGAGCCACCAAAAGAAAGCTTGCGACATCAAGGTGATCAGGTTGTAATCTTCTACTTTCAATTAATATGATACAGTGGCATGTCCTTTTCCCATAAAGATATTCTCACTTTATTGTGTAATTCCTTGATCATACACATAAGTTGACAGTTGAATATATTTTTCTATCTTCACTTTGGTTGGTTTGTGTTGTCTTGGTCTTGACCTCATGAGAGAAACGAAGCGAAGCAGGAGCAACAGAGACCCTAGGAAGCGATACAAAGGTATGTTATTTGTTCCTTCCTATTAGCTAATTCAATGGTCAAAACTTAGGGAAAGAGTCATGTCCTGTCCTTTTTTTTTCTAGATCCAGGTGGATCCAGGGAGATCTGTTAGTGTTTGCACCTACCGATTAGTCTGATAACATAATTGGCGACTCCACTAGGGATATAACCCGTTTTCTTTGTGGTTTTTGGTATTTTTCCTTGGCCATTTGCTCTTGCCTTACTTTTATTCATTCATATCAATCTCTGAGTCTTCAGGATACCCTGATAGACCCTCTGGGTCCAGCAGCCTCTTCAAAATTTTTGTCTTTTTCCAAAAATTTGATTAGTTTTAGACATTCTCGCACTGCACTCCATAGTGGCCTGTGAGAATATACTGCGTTCACACCCTGCTTTTAGGTTCAGTGCGAGGTTCTCGCACTCTTCTCAAAGCTCACCTGTGAGAATGACCCATTCTCGCACTGTGTAATACTCTCAGCCTGCGAACCCTATTTTTCAAAATTTTGGCTTTAAGACTTTTGCATGATCAACTGCCCAGATCAGTATAGGTGTCTAACCAGAGCTTCTTGGACCATTGGTTGATGTTTTCTTGTCTTCGTTTTTGTGCATGAACAGTCTTAGGATTTCGAAGGCTCTTCCTGTCACTTTTTTCTTGACTTTCGTTTCTTGACTTCTCTCTGCAAAGATATACTCTCTGATTTTGGAATCTGAGTGTGCTTGTTTGGTTAAGAACCGACGATCGGTTGAAATTTGAGCTTCTTTGTCTTTATCATTTGCTAATTATTTGAAAACTCATTTTTCTCAAGACTAGTTTGGTTTGCTTGTTATTTTTGTTTCCATTGAAAGAATGGTTTGGGTTTCTATCTATTGCTTGTTCATTAGTTTTTGATTTTATGCATTCTCACCATCATGGTGTAGGTCCTTTTTGAAAAGTGAACAAACGTTTTTATTTCAAAAACATTTTCATCTTCGAAAGTATTGAAAATCAATTGTTGAAATTATTGAAAATGAAACAATAGAGAATTGTTATTTTTTGCGTGATTTGTTGCAATTGCATTTGAAAGGAAATTGTGTATTGTAGTTCAAGTTTGATCCAGAAAACTTCTCTTTCCCTCCCGTACATAGGAATCATTGAACGAAAATTGCTATATTTCATTCTTATCCATGCATCGTTGGGTCAGAGTCTCATACAACATCAGTTTCATCTTCGTTTCCTTTGAGTAACAACAACCCTTAATAACGTTGCGCAATCGTAAAATTTAACTAGTAACTCTTTTCTAGGGCTCTATTACACCAACATTTAGCTAGGCTAGCGCTTTGGAATAGGTAGAGAGATACACTCTCCAAAGAACAAAACACACAATAGCATCTTGTGTTAAGGAGTGTCAAATTCCATTTCCAACATCTTGTCCTGGGAAGCCCTTCTCACACAAGGGTCAAACACGAGGTCACATTGATATTGACAGAGTTACTCACCCTTCTTTGTTGATATCAGTGTAGCGATTGCACGTATTATGGGGGTCACTCGGAGGTATACCCACAATGATGAGTGGAATCCTTTTAAGTTGATTTCGGGCTAGATACCCTGCCCTTGTGTGTGGATCGGACTGTTGATTGTCCCCCCAGGCTTTATTGTTGTTGGTGGTAACCATAGTGGCCTATCTTTCTAGGGTATTACACAAGGTGACTGTGAAGGGGAAAGTCTTCACGGTACCTGGAATCGACGTTGACCAAACTCACTCGGGCTCCTTGGAGGGTATACCCATGATTATGTGTGGGAGCTTGCACCAGGGTGTAAGTCCGTTAAGCAGGTCGTCAACATAACTTTTCCACCCTAGCCCAACCCCTTCTTGTCTCGTTGTTGCGACGTTGGATTTCATCACCAACTAGTGGCTTCAGAATTAGAAGGTCTTGTTTGCTTGGTGTTGCTTCCTAGATTTTGTTTACTAGCGCGTGTTGTTTGTTTACCAAAGTTGACCATACGATTTTCTTTGTAAAGTTTGTCACTCATTTACAATAGCTCCTCCACGTCGTTCACGTAGAATGCATGGTTTATCTCCAGAGCATCTGGAAGGTTCTCAACCCTTGCCTACAAGTTCACCCGAGGGCTCTCCTTAGTAGAGTGAAGTCCAAGACGTTACCACGCCACAAGTGGAACGAACTGACTCTCTAGAACATTTCCGAATTACTAATACTCGAGAGGACTTTCGAATTCACCCCAATTCTGAGCGACCGTTTATGCGACTGAATTCTTCCGGAGAGTTAGTTGTTACATATTTTGGATCACCAGTTGGACCCTTTCCAGGCATAGAAGGCCAAGATCCTTTTTAGTCTACGGGTGTTTTTCGATGGGACCTTTTTGGTCGAGGCTCACCTGTGATTTCTGAAATCACCCCACCTGTGATTTCTAAAATCTCTAGTCCAGAGACAGTACCGTTTACTACCTCCTATCACTTTCTTGGCATAGACGCCCCACGATCTAACCACATCTTGACCATCCCTATCGAAATGGCCCATCACACAAATACTATGAGTGTTCACACCAGGTTTACCGCGGTTATTCTCGCTCCCATCAACACACCACGAACGCCCAGCGTCACCCCAACACTACCACCTGGATACCGTGTGTTGAATGCTTCCATTCTCACTCCTCCGCAAACCCCACCTGGCTCCCCTAGTGGTCCTTCTTCTTCTGGGCACCCTCTTCCCGATTTTATTTCGACACTCCCTCAATTTCCTTTTGGAGGACCTTCCTCGTCTTCTACTGGAAGTCTTAATCCTAGTGGAACTATTCCGTCATTCACACCAAATTACCAGATTCCTGTCGGTGGACAATTTCACCAAGGTGGCATGACTCAACCCCCTCTCAGTGGGAAAATTCCTATCGGAATGAAAATCCCACTTGGAACACAACCCCCAATTGGAACACTACCCCCAATTGGAACACCACCTTCGATAGGAGGACCGACCCCACCTTATGGACAAAACATACCTCCGTCCTTGGCCTAGTATTGGAATCAGTTGATACAACATCCTCCTCAATCGACTGGGGGGCACCAGTTTTCGAATGCATCTATGATACCCCCTAGTATGGGCCAACCATATCCAGGTTCATTCAATCCCATTTGGGGCTCGATTTCTCAAACTCACGTCCCTGTTCCAGGATACAACCCCATGAGCTACTATCCTCTCCAACCACCACCGAATCTGCCTGGGTCTTCACATTATATGCATACTGCTTATGGTCCTACTGGTTTGTCGATGGGGCTTCCTCCCCAAAGCCACCAGTACCCGTAGGTGAATCGACAGTTACCCTTTCTAGCCACTTTGGATCTTCCAGATTTGTGAAGGATTTTAAATGATCCAATTCGTCACTCTCCCCAATGGCCTGCTATACCAGCCAAGCTACCGTCGGACATTCCTAAATTCGACAGCAAGGTGGGAGAGGACCCAAACAATCACGTCATGACTTTTCACCTCTGGTGTTCATCCAATTCGTTGATGGATGACTCTATTCGTTTACGTCTTTTTCAACGAACCCTAACAGGTTCAGCTACGAAGTGGTATATAGAATTACCACGAGGTTTCTTCTCTGACTTTAACACCCTAGCTATGGCTTTCCTCACACACTACCAGTTACCGATCCGTTATGAAACGGGGACCGAGATTTTGAGTTATTTTAAACAGAACAAGTCCACTCATATATCTGATCACATTCATGAGTGGCGACGGAGACAACGTCTCATTAAACTCGAACTCCCTGATCAGTTGCTAGCATAATTGTTCACAAAATCATTTGTGAATGACATCAGTCATGACATTGCCATGGGTGAAGTAGTCATGGAAGAACAGGCCATAAGTCGTGCTCAATACCTTGACCTCGTTTACTCATAAATGGGTACCCTTTACGATTTACTACCTGACTTACCTTGTCCTTCCACTTCCGCCACTTCAACTACTCCAGCTGCTTCACATGCAGTCGATGGTGTGATTGGCACTTTCCAGGCCCAACCACATTCTGCCTCAAGCGCAAACCCCAAACCTGCTTCTTCTAATGTTCAAAATGCTCTATCTCCTACCCCTCCCACCGGCAAGACTTCTGAGGTAAATGCAGTTCAATCTACCCCAACCAGTAAAAAAAAATCCAAAAAGGGAAGGGGTAAGAATAAGGAGGAAAAAAATACTTCTCAAGATGAGCGAACCAAAACTACCCCTGTTGACAATCGGGATAAGTGCAAACCACGATACCCTTGTCTTATCTGTGGTGATGATCACTACACGAAGGATTGTCCACGAAGCGCCGAGGTCACTAAGTTCCTTCAAGGAGCTCCAAAATCACCTGCTCCGACCATTTTTTCCCAACCCTTCCCGTCTCAACAACAGGCTCAGTTGGTCATTCATGACCAACCCTCATCTTCTACTACATCTTATGTATTGATGTGTACTAGCGATTCAAATAAAAATGACATTGCCCTCACCACTCGAGCCAAAGATTATTCTCCCTCTAAAGAGAAGGTTGATGATCTAACTCCTTCTTCGGTACAACCCTCTCCCATGACTCCACCTACCAATGGTCCTCTTCATCTTGAACGACCAAGCCTTGACATAGTTCTTCGACCCCCCCCAAAGGGCATCATTTAGAAATTGGCTTTAAATCCACATGCTCGTGCTGCCCAGAACTACAACATTGTTGAAGATCTGGCCCAAGCACCTTCTGTGATGTCAGCCCTTGAAGTCCTTCAAAGTTGTCCCACACAACGAAAGACCCTGTTCAAGGATATCAGTGGAATCGACTCGACGGATACGAATTTAATAATTTTTTACTTGGAAGATCACATTCCAATGTTACCCCCTCAACTCGCGTTCCAGATCCAAGTGATTGTCTCTGACAAAAACATTTGTCGAACCGTTATCGACGAGGGTGCCTCGACGTGTGTCATGTCTCTTAATTGCTGGAAAGCCATTGGCTCTCCCTCTTTGAATGAATCCCATAATACTCTTAAAGCCTTCAATGGCTCCGATTTTAAGCCCTACAGTGTCCTTCCTTCGTTGCCCATCATGTTAGAAGGAAAAATGGTCCAAGTCGAAGTGGAAGTCTTCGACGCTCCCCTTGATTACAATCTTCTACTTGGCCGCAGCTGGATCGATTCTATGCGTGCAGTTGTGTCGACACTTTTCCATGTGGTACGTTTCCCACATCAAGGGAAGGTCATCACTGTCAACCAATTAGCCTTCTTTAACTCCGATACCCATAATGGCAATGTACTGTTCATCGCTAAAAACCCACCGGGTTATGAGAACGTTGGTGTAGGCCTTATCAAAGACTCTTCGTTAATGGGTACTTTCCCCATTCCACCGCTCGATGTTCCACGCTCGTCCGTTGCTTCAATCAACATGATCTCCACCTCGATTCATGAACTTCCTGCATCTCACGACCCCTGGATAGTACCTTACCCTGGAGATTATCTTCGTTACGGTGACGAAATGTTGTTAAGTCCAGTTGAATTCGCCTATCAGGCCATTCAATCGGAAATCCCTTCTACCCCCTCTCTTGGTGAGTTATCTCTAGATCCTTTCCGTGTCATTTTTCCCACTTACGAGATGATCATGTCTGTCATGGAGGACACCCCTTGGGACGATGGACATCATCATTCCATCCTCTTTCTAGAGAAACATACCATTGAGAACTACCAACGGATCTCGACCTCGTCGACCGTTGTCGTCATCTCCACCATTCCTGGGTCCACACACGATATGTTTTCCGAAGGGAACTTAAGCAATATCTCACCCACTATTCCCCTCGACATATCCATCAAACCTGGGATTGTCAAAAATGTCCATATCGAAGCTTTTTGTTCTTCTGACGAGATCCTCACCTACACATCCCTTTTCAAAAAGTTTTGTAACATCTTCGCCTGGAGCTATGAAGAAATGCCGGGTATCGACCCTGAGATTGTGATACATGAGATCAAGACATACCCCGATGATAAACCCATCCGAAAATGCCTTCATCCAGTTCACCCACGTAAAGCGGATGCTATCAAGCTCGAAGTCGAGAAACTTCTTAAAGATGGATTTATTTACCCGATGGCCTTTACTGATCGGGTTTCCAATCTTGTCCCGATCGACAAGAAACAAGGCACAATTCATGTATGCATAGATTATAGGGATATCAACAAATCTTGTCCCAAATACACTTTCCTACCCCATTCGTCGATCAGATTGTCGACGATTGTGCCGGAAGTGAAATCTTCTCTTTGATGGATGGTTTTTCCGGGTATAATCAAATCAACATTTTTCCCGAGGATCAACATAAGACTACTTTTATTTGTCCTTGGGGTACTTTTTCTTATCGGAAACTCCCTTTCGGTCTCAAGAACGTTGGTGCAACATTTCAATGTGCTATTTCTTATGCCTTCCATGATATCAAGCACATCGTTCAACCATATCTGGACGATTTACCCTCTCACTCAATGCGCCAATTCGATCACCCAACCCACCTCCGAGCCATTTTTCTCCGCTGTCGGTTCTATCGTATATGTTTGAATCCTCATAAGTGCATTTTCTGCGTGGAATCCAGCTGCCTTCTCGGTTTTATTTTTTCACGTTAAGGGATCAGGGTGGATCCTTTAAAGGTTGAGGCAATCCTTAGTCTCCCTCCTTCTACACTTGGCCAGTTACAAAGTTTGCAAGGGAAAGAAAAATTTCTTCGTCGTTTTATCCCAAATTATGCCGAGATAACACATGGATTTACGCGGTTACTAAAAAAGGGGTCTGAGTTCTTATGGGATACCATCACCAACAATGCTTTCGAAGCTTTGAAATTGTCCCTAACACGTGCTCCACTTTTCTTTCCCCCAAATTATAGTCGCGATTATTTCCTTTACCTTGCTGCCTCGGATTACACCATTGGTATGGTTCTCATCCAAAAGGATGATGCTAACGATGAACATGTGATTTACTACTTGAGTCGAAGTCTAACGCCTACTGAAATCAAGTATTTACATGTCGAAAAACTGGCCTTGGCAGCCATCCATGCTGTCCAACACTTCCGGCACTATATCCTCTCGTGCAAGACTACAGTGATTTCTAACTGCAACCCTATGCAACACATTCTCACACATCAATTGCTAGGGGGAAAATACTCCAAATGGATTGTGATACTCCAGGAGTTTGACTTGGAATTCGAACGCGCCAAGTCTAAGAAGTCCTTAGTGTTTGCTGAGTTGATAAGCGACTTTCCCTATTCTGAAACGGAAAATGTAGCAGCTGATTCATTACCCGATGAATCCCTTTCCCTCATCAACACTGATGATCTTTGGCATGGTGATATCATTATATATCTCCAAACCCAGACTTTCCGTCCAACTTTGTCCATTATTGACCGACGTCGAATATGATACCAAGCTCGTCCATATATTATCCTCGGGGATACTCTTTATCGTCGGGGGATTGAATCTATTTTTCGACATTGCCTCACATTCGACGAGGCGAGAGAGCTCTGAATAACTGCCATTATGGAGCCTGTGGTGGTCATATGTCTAGGTATGCTACTACCCAGAAGATATTACGAGCAGGGTATTTTTGGCCTTCTTTATTTAACGACTTCATAATCGCCGTTCAAAAATGCCATGCTTGCCAGACCTATAATAACAAGATATGGTCGCATCCTGCTCCTCTTCACCATGTGGTATCCATTGGTCCCTTTGCGAAATGGGGCATCGATTTCCTGACATGTCACCCCCACTCGGTCGGGGGGCAAGGATACATCATTGTAGCCGTAGATTACTTTACGAAATGGGCCGAGGCGATGCCGACATTTGACAACACTGGAAAGACCGCAACATTATTCATTTTTAAGCACATCATAGCTCGTTTTGGTGTTCCCTAGGCTATCATCACTGATCATGGTATCCACTTTAGAAACTTCATGATGTATGAACTTACTACAAAGTTGGGTCTTCGCCATGAGAACTCAATGCCCTATTACCCACAAGACAACGGCCAAGTCAAAGCAATTAACAAAGTTCTCATAACTATGCTCCGACGAATGATAGGGATTCACAAAACAAGGCACAAAATGTTTTTTTCAACATTGTGGGCTTACCAGACATCCATCAAGTCTACTACTGGGTTTACACATTTCCAGTTAGTCTATGGTTTGGAATCCATTCTCCCGATTGAATGCGAGATACCCTCTTTAAAACTAGTTGTTGAACTCCTACCAAACACTTCTGCTGAGGAAGAACGTCTATTTTATCTTATGCGATTAGACGAAACTCGATGCGATGCTACCCTAGTCATAGAAGCTCAGAAAAAACGTGTCAAGGCCCAATATGACAAACATGTCAAGCCTCGCGTTTTCTCCGAAGGAGATCTCGTTCTTCTCTATGAACAAGATCGAGATATGCTAGGAGCCGGAAAATTCGAAGCTATGTGGCAAGGTCCTTATATCGTTCGATGAGTTTTGGAAAAAGGATCCTATGAGTTAGTATATTACGATGGTATCCCTTTGAGTGAACCGAGGAATGGGTTGTACTTGAAGAAGTACTATGCATAAAATCACCTGTGCACGAGTACTTGTATTTTTATTGTATCATACTTCTTGTGTGTTACTATAGCTTGATTTTGCCATTATCTGGTCTCTGCCCTCATGTGATGTTGTGTTTGATTTCTATATGTCGGAGTCTTTGCTACCCTACATTGGCTTCACTGATGGCGCTAGATGTAGTCCAGAGAACCTTGCTTCCACTGTATGGGCAATTTATGCCCCTACAAACAAACTTGTTTCATTACGAGGTGTGTGTATCGGTCGTGCGACCAACAATATTGCAGAGTATAGCGCCGTTATCGAATTGTTGATTGATGCTATCTCGCTCAGAATCCGTCATTTGGTTGTGCGACTTGATTCACAGCTTGTAGTACTACAGTTAAGTAATGTCTATACTATTCGAAGTCCTACTTTGTTATGGGTGTATTTGCGAATTCGCCTCTTGGAACGCTATTTTTATTATATTGAATATCAACATATTCCAGATGTCTAAATACATTAACTGATGCATTGGCTAACTATGTATTAGATAGACATTTGGATCATTTATAAATCAATCACATCAATTTTCACACAACACAAGATAAACCGGTAGAAGCCGTCTGTATATATAATGATCAAAAGAGTTTTTTACAAAACGTTTTGTCCGAAGACCAAAATGTCAAAATCTGAAGCTCATAGCTTCTACAAAGTGACATCATGGATGACGTTAACGGTAACACACGACCGTCCAAGAAACCCTACGGAGTAGTCAACTAATGTTATCTGACACTCCTACTATATGACACTGATAACATCGTGGAACCTCTAGAAGAGGCATGTTTGGAATATCTGTTGTCAAACCCTCTAGGTTTTGTTCCACTGCTTGATAATCCTTGGCATCCCATTGTGGCACTGGCACTACCTCTCCTCGCTGCTGAATAGGAGAAGTACCAGGAGGTCGGTAAGGTCCCACATCTGTGTCATCAACAACATATTTTGTATTTAGTCTTTGGACGAACATATAAAAAACATTTGCATATGATAAAATTCACAAAAACATTTAAAAAGAAAAATGTGTACTTCTTACCAAGTTCCCCCCACTGAGAACCCTCTGGCAGGACCAAGTCCGGATCTCCTTGGAAATCCAACCCGGCATAAGCATAATCATCGACCATCAACATCTGTGGTCGCAACTAGTCGAAGAAGGTATCATCATACTTGATAATTGGTCCAGCTACGTGTCAGGCCATGAGATGACACCATCTCAGCATGCTTGGATCTGTGGGAGCCGACAAATTCCAATCAACCTGCAGCCTCAGTAATGGAACCCTCTCAATAAATAAGGACACCAACAAAGATCCGTACCCGAATTGTTTCAGTTCGCCTCGTCTACATTTGGTCAACTGCTTTTTCATACTATGTAGCACAACATCTGCCCAGTTAAAAACCCGAGGCTTAGTACACTCTATGGCATACTGAAAGTAACTCTGGAGTGCCATGTGAGGAGCAAAGCTCCCAGCCATATGAGCAATGGTGAACAATATGGTATGGAGGGTCAAATCCCATACTCCCCAAATAGCTACTTTCCCTTTCTTCCTCTCTACCTCGGGAACACAGTGTAAGCAGCAGTACTCACTCATGGGCAGCCCACCACCTCTGCTACCAGTCAGGCTCACGTGGTACCCCCGTCCTGACAGTCCTGTCAAGAAGTAAATGTCCTCGATATCTAAGAACAATGTGTGGACCCCTACATGAAATACTTGCTGATCGGGATCCCACATATGCACAAGGTACTCCAATAACCTGATTTGGGCCCTCATGCTCAGGATACGAAAGTACTTTAGAAGACCACAGTTTCTCAAAGCGGCAATGGTGGGCAGATGATTTTCGAGAATGGAATTATCTTCTTCGTGCTCCCTTTCGCGCCATTCCAGAACCATTTTGATGGCTAAATACCTGCATAAGAAGCATAAAAAGAAGATTAATAACTCTATTTACAAATTAGTTCTCTTTCATTGAGCTAAACTTCAAAATAATTTTATGCTTTGTGGTTCTCGCAGGGTACTATGGGCTCACCTGCGAGAATGACCCATTCTTGCAGGTCCCGTGTAGCCCACTTGCGAGAATGGATGAGCGTCATATAAACCCCCCAAAAAACTCAAAATGGTGGATTTTACCAATGAAAATGAAAAATTAAACTGTGAAAAAGTAGAGGACAAAGTGCGTACCTCACTGCCACTGACGGTTCGTTGAATGGATGCTCATAACGCCCGCAATATGACGCCGAATTTCGAGGGTAAAAGAGGGTTTTTTGGGCTCAAATAGTGGTAAAGTGAAAATGATATGGTAAAAAGAGTTGTTATTTCTTTATATTGACTTTTACCATGTTATTGGATTTTTAATAATTATTTATTTCTTAAAACCTAATCCCTAATGCCCTTTTGAGTGTAACTTTTGCAGGCGTTATGAATTTGATGTTCATGTACAGGGATGCAGACATATTTTTTCTTCTTCATTGCATGTTTTGATTGTTTTTCATGGTTTTTGTATAAAACCTTGAGCTGGGTCTTTGTCCATTCTCACGCTCGAAAATACATGAGAATGCGATCGAGCATACTTTTATCACTTTTTCGGGCTCAACAAGGTTATACGAAAAAGGAACCCCCCTAGAGTTCTCTTTAAGCTCTTTTCAGACTCTCTAAACATGAAAAGATAGTCGAACGACGTTGCTATTTTCACGCTCGATAAATTATCTGAAGAAAGCGTCTGGTGGGTGATAATTTATCTCTTTTTCGGTCTCATCAGACTATTTTACGAAAAATGAACTGAGAGAGTTCTCTTTTAAGTGTTTTTCCAGACTCTACAATCATGAAAAACCTTTGAGTTTTCTATCTTTGGACTCATTAAACAAACATCGACAGACCCGTAAATGGACCGAACCACTCCTTCTTAGGGTTCATTAAACATACTCCGAAGGACTTATCCGAAGGACTTATCCGAAGGATAAGCTTATATCAACAAGCATATGTTATCCTCCTCAAGCTTGCATAAAAATAAAGAGGTACTCGCCAGAAATGGTGGGGGAAAATTTGGGAAATGGATATGTTCTCATCTTCATATTGATTGGCAGTAAGTGTCGCTCTTGAACATGACACCCCCTATTCATTATTTGAAGCTGGTTTGGAAAATCCATTTGTCTCTCATTCAATTTTCTACAAGGTCATACCCTGTTTCGTCTTTGAGTCAATGTTGCCAAATCATTGGTCATGTCATTCATATGTTCAAGAGAAGTTAATCTAAAACCTCTATTGAGTTGGCCATCTACAATTGTCCATTCTCTCCATGTCGGCCTTCCCCGTGTCCAGTCCAACTTACATCATACTCTGTTTCACCTTCAAAATATGTTACTCATTTCGTGTCATTGATGGGGGATGCATCAAGGCCCTCTTGTGACGAGTTTTGTTCCGTCGACTTCAGCTCATTATCCGGAAACAAGACTTAGAAATTCTCTGGTACCTTGGAACTTGCATGCCTCAATGGCAGGTTTCCTCGCTTTCGATAGTGAGTTTACATCATTGACCCCTGATCGAAATATTCCGTCGAATGTTCGACTTCAACTCATTCATTCACACTCGATGGATTGTACTAGAGTACATTGGGAGTCATTGACATTAATGGTGATTTCCCTTGCACTTGTTAACGGTTTCATCAATGACCAGTAATCAAGTGGTTTCTACAATGTTCGACTTCAACACATGTAATCACATGGTTAGATTCGTACTTTTGGGCGACGATATTGAAGACCCTGGATATTATCTCTTTGTCCAAGTTACGATGGAATATGTATAATTTGCGACACATAGATCCACTTTGTATGTCTCATGGCTATGTCATCTTAATTTGAATTTTCTCGCATAGATCCACAGTGTATTCCTGGTGGCTATGTTATATTTTGATGACATGGATCCACAGTGTATGATTGGTGGTTATGACCTATGTCTACAATGTCATCCGTATGTGATCTGGGTATGGAAATGCCTACCTCATAATTAATATATATGATATTTTGTAGATGCTTGGTTGTTCACAGGTTTCCAATTAGGTGCTCTCCTGGTTTTCGACACACAAATGCAGCTTACAAAGTCTTTCAGCTGTCACTGATTCTGGCCTCATACTTTGGGGGGCATTCTGTTACCCATGATTTTGGTCATCGTGATGGTGTATTGATGATTTACTCAGGCTCCTCATAAGAACTTTCTCTTGAGAAAAGTGACATTCATCTCTTCCCAGAAAACTTACTTTTGAAGAGAGTTCGCAGGTTGCTAATATACTAGGGTGCGAGAATGACCCATTCTCGCAGGCTTCCTTAAGCTAGGGTGCAAACTTATTGCACTGTGCTACATATCTAGGGTGCGAACTCATTCTAAAGCTTGGAAAAAGATGAAGTCTCGATGGTTCTAGAAGGGAATCTTCTAGAAGAATGGGTTGGCATTCAAATGGTTATCCTTTTACTGGTTTCCCTGATATTGTGGGATCATTCTTATCTAAGTAACCATCTCATTTTCTCGTATATATTGATGGAATTCTCATGGAAAAGGTTAAGAAAGATTCATTGGAGAATTAGTGAAAGAATTGTGTGAAGGACCTAGCTTGAACAGGAGATTGGAGACTCTAGCAAGTCTATCAAGAGGATTTGATCTTCTTCATGCAAGGATTGAGCAAGTGTGTGTGTTGGAGCCAAGGGCCACCGAAAGGAAGCTTGCGACATCAAGGCGATCGGGTTGTAATCTTCTACTTTCAATTAATATGATACAGTAGCATGTCCTTTTCCCATAAAGCTATTCTCACTTTATTGTGTAATTCCTTGATCATACACATAAGTTGACAGTTGAATATATTTTTCTATCTTCACTTTGGTTGGTTTGTGTTGTCTTGGTCTTGACCTCACGAGAGCACCGGAGCGAAGTGGGAGCAACAGAGACCCTAGGAAGCGATACAAAAGTATGTTATTTGTTCCTTCCTACTAGCTAATTCAATGGTCAAAACTTAGGGAAAGAGTCATGTCCTGTCCTGTTTTGTTCTAGATCCAGGTGGATCTAGGGAGATCCGTTAGTGTCCGCACCTACCGATTAGTCCGATAACACCTGTTCACCAAACCTTCCTTCCACTCTCCATTCAAAGTCTTCAACTGTGCAACTCCTCCTTCTGTGGCATAGGAAACCTCATTTGGCCCAAGCCAATGTGTCCTAAACTTCCCTTGACACTTCATGAATTTGATGTCATATACCAATACCAGATCTCCTTGCTTAAAGGATTTCTTCTTGATGTGTTTGTCATGATAGGCCTTTTCTCTTTCCTTCTGTACTTGCTGATGGAATCCTGTAATAAACCTATTTTCCTCTAGTTCGACCAACTGCGTGAACCTCTCTTGAACAATGCCAGTGTCATCCATATCTGTAAAGGCTGCAATTCTTAGACTAGGAACCAAATATTCCATAGGTACAAGTGCTTCAAGACCATAAATCAACTTAAAGGGAGTCTGCATTGTTAGCTTCTTGCAAGTAGTTCTATAGGCCCATAACACTATTGATACTCTCAAATCCCAATCATCCCTGTTCACACTGCAAATCTTTGTCAGCGTTGTCTCTAAGATCTTATTGAATGCTTCAACTATCCCATTCGCTTGTGGATGGTATGGAGTGCTATTTTGATGATGAACTGAAAATTATTGAGTCAAGGATTCAATGGTATTATTAATACAATGTGTTCCTTGATCACTCATAAGGATCTTCGAGCATCGAAACCTGGTTATGATATCATAAAATATGAATCGCGTAGTTGTAGTTGCACTACAATCCTTAATTTCTCTTGCTTATGCCCATATGGTCAAATACTCTGTCACAGTAATGATATATATTTCTCCTGTGTGATTTCCTGGTGGGTTTATAGGTGCCACAAAATCAATGGCCCATTTCTCAAATGCATGTTCTCCAACGTTTGCGAGCTTAGGTGCTTTCTCTATTCCAATATTGAATTTTTTTATTTTGATTGGCTGTATAATAAAATTTAACTCGACTCCTGGTCCTTCTATGTCTCTTTTTCCTTTTGTTTCTGCGATGTTCACATTCCTAGGATCATCGTCTTCATCAACATTGATGTTGTAAAAACCTTGCAGTTTCTGAAGAGATGCAGTCCATTCATCCTCTTCTTGCTCAACAGGGCGGGTAGGTGCCTCCTCAAAGATCCTATGTCTTACAACTTGTAATGCTTGATATACTGTAGGGTACTGACTTTCAAATAAAAATGTAGCTTCAAAGTTCTGAGTCATACCTTTCCAATATGTAGTGGTGAGGCACAGTTCTACTTGAAGATATCAATTGATAGGGGTTGTGTCCAAAGTGTTAATAAATTTATGCACCCACTTCTCTTGAGAAATATTTCTCCAGGCCTCCTCACAACTTTGCACATGGTGCTTCAGACAACTTTGACCTGTGTATCTAACTTCGCATCCTTCTACTTGTTCTGAAAAGCCCACTGTCATCAAAGTGCGACATTGCACCCAGTTCACGATGTTCTTTTTATGTGTTCCCCACCATCTTGTTGGCGTTTCTTTGAAAGCTTCATCTAGTGCCAACAATCTCTGTTGTACTGGTAAAATTTCTTCGAATTCTGATAAGAAGGTTTCTAAATGATTTAAACCATCAAATGTGGGCAAGTTACTTACTTCTATTCCAATCCATCGAACATCCCTGGTCAGTCTAGCACATCTCCGCGTAGATAATTCATACATTTTGTTCTTCCAATTCTCTAGTGCTTCCTCTGAGTCTGATGAACAAGTGTTGTCACTTTGCCAACTTAAATTCCCATCCGCTGTAGGATTAATGTAATCATGTTGTCTTGCTGTCAATTTATATATATTCTCAATCTTGTAAGCACGTTCTTCTTCTCTAATGAGTTATGTATATCTGCGACCTTCATCAGGATCAAGAGGTAAAATGACCCTAAGGCCATGACCTTAAAATGTCATTATTCTTTTCTTTAAGTCAACAACAGCAAAATTATTGAAAGCACAATCAATTCCTAACAATGCAGGATAAGAACAACTATCATCAACTATCTCAATCACCTCGAAGTCTGCAAATGTCCTTACCTCGTCGATGTCCACAGGGACATGCTCCAGTCTCCCAAAGGGGCTTACTGCCTGTTGATTAGCCATCCTGAGCCTGATAGGGGAGTAAATCAACTTAGGTTTTCCCATCAGGACCCAGGTCTTCTTCGTCATAACATTGACTTCTGACCTTAAGTCAAGGAACACATAGTCTATATCATAATCTCCAACATGGGCATTAAGGTGTAGTGCTCTAATTTAATTATAACAACCATTAATTTAGAACAGAATAGTAAATTTAAAATTTACTCAAAATTCACTTAATCTAGCACATTCAATCCAATATTTCAATAAATAAAATTTACTAACAATTTACATACCTCACTCTGATGCTATCCGCCGCTTGAACCTGACGCTGCTCCTTAGGACACTCCAAAACCAGCCACCCTATCGACTAGTAACGCTTAGCCCTAGGACATCAATGGATGTCCTAGCCCTCCGAGCCCAAAACCTCCTCAGCCCCCCCGGTGCACTGTAAATCCCACTGTAAACCAACTGTAAACCAACTCTGTCCCAATACTCCAAGTTCTTCTCCCCTCTCGTAGAATGAATGAAAAATGAATCCCCTCCATAATCCTTCTCCACCTCCCTTATTGCTCCTTCACTGCCCCCTCCATTAACTACCACCTAACTCTTTATTACTCCTTATCCCATTCGTAAAGGCCTTATCCCTTTATTAATTGCCTTATCCCTTATTAAATGTTTCCCTTTTTACGTATTGGTTACGTTATCCCCTATGGGATACGTAACCCCATTTAACATTATATTTTATTTCCCCCCCTTTGTTTAATACTTAATTAATCAATTAATTAATTAATAATCAAATTAATCATTAATCATTAATTAAAGGATTAATCATACTTAAACTAATCATAGTAAAAAATAATTAATTAATAACAGATAATTAATTAAGGTTATTTAATAATAGTTTAGCTAATTTTTAGGATTATTTATTAAATTATTCATATTAATAATTAATGGTCGTTACATAAGGTGTAGTTTCTTATTTGTCCTTCTTTTTCTAGATACTTGATGTACTGATCTATTCAATAGGGGATCTATCCTGCCTATCTCATATTGTCTTATAAAATTTTGTAGTTCTTGTACATATATTTCATCCTTGATCAAATTAATGAAAGTACATAAGAATTCCATGAGATTGCTTACCTCTTTTCCTTCTCCAAGTGAAGTAGACTGATCAAATGCCAGAGGCATTCCACATTCTCTCGCTTTTGGTTGTGTCTTTGATGAAGAATCCTGATCTCTTCCAAATTCTTTTCTTGCCTCCTCAAATGTTTGCTTTTCTTTCTTTGGATCAAACACTTGTGTATTCTCTGTAGCTCTTCTAACCCTTGATTATTCTGTAGTCTTTCCCGGGGTCACTCTATATTCTCCTGTAACTATGCCTCCTCTAGTGATTATAGCGACTTTGGGATCCTCTCCGCGAGGTTCTGCTGAGATTAGTTGTACTTTTTGGTTACCTCCTTGTCTCTCTTGAAGTTTGGCTAACAACACGGGATAATGTTCAATGACATGTTTGAATGAGTTGCAGTAGATGCAAGTGGTACAAGGGTTCTGGAGACTGGAAGTCCCTTGCCAAGTGTCCTGACTGTGCGTAGTTATAACAAATGATTTGACCTCGACCTAGAGCCATGCCTCCTGCTCGTCCTCTTCCTCTAAATCCGCCATCAGGGTTGAAGTTTCCTCTTCCTAGAGAGTTAAACTACGTAGTATTTCCTTCCTTCTGTACTTTCCTTGAATCCTATATGTGTCTCTTGATCTTTCATGCAATAGGTCATAAGCTCTACAGTCCTTCTCATCATGCCCAACAGATTTACAAAATGTGCAGTAAAGATTTGTAGGTGTCTGAACATATTTTTTCATGTAATATCGTTCACCAAGGCAATGTCTATTTATACATACCTCGCACCAAGGTAGAGTAACCTGCTTCAAAGGGCTCGAAGCTCCAGAAGCCAAGTATTCATGAAATAGGGGACAATGCTCCTTGTCATGGCCTTCTAATTTGCATCTGATACACCAAATTTATTCTCTTCTATCTTTTCTCTTATCTTTCTTCATATCTTCGACCTGCAGAGACAAGCTAGTTAACTGACTCAAAATTTGACTCATACTTGAGTTGGATTCTCCCATAGAGGCTGATTCTAGTTTCATGGCGATATCCAACACCTCAGCCTGTGAAGGAACTTTCTACTGCATCAAAGGGACTCTGATGTGTGGTAGGAGGGAAAAAATGAACCATTCCTTGTTCTGCTCGTCTGGGATCTGAAAACTCAAACAGCCTGTCAAGGTCTTAAACCTTTGATCAAAATCCCAAATAGGTTAAGCTACATTCTTATTATTTTATTTTAGTTCTGTAATGCATTGTGACTTTGACTTGGGTTTCTTGAATTTTGCACTCAACCCATTATTGATCTCGTTCAGTGGTTTAGGTTGTGCAACTTCGTTAACAAACTTCATGTACCGGCTCAGTGCGTGGTCTCTTAAGGTAGTGCTGAACTGAGACCTCTTAACTGCTTCGTCATTGAAATTCTTAATACTCCATACAGCTTCGCATAAGAACCAATGTTGATCAGGATCTTCAGATCCATCTCCCCTAAAGATAGGTAGCCTCATCTCATCTTCCATAGATATTCCTAGGTTTCCTGACTGAGTATGTGTTGAACTGCTAGTAACAGTGCTCTGAGTGCTCTGGTGACTCTGGCTACTCTGGTTACTCTGGTTACTCTAGTTACTTAATGTTGCTAAAACAACATGAGGACTAATAGTACTTACCTCAACAGTCTGTGCAGTTCCTAAAGTTTTAGATTCTTCCCGACGATATTCTGCAGTCTTTTCTTCCTCTGGCCCAGCAGACCCCGAATGTTCCTCGATCAATAGCTCTTCTTCCTCTCCACTGTAGAACCCTTTGTCCTATGCTAGTGGCTCATGGATCTGGTCAAACATCTCTACCAGAGGAACCTCTCTGAAGGTTCTCCCACTACGCGTATGTCCAACCTCTACGTCACTGTCGCTGTCTGAATTCTTGAACATTAGATTTTCAATCAGACCACTTACTGTATATTCAAGATGTTCTTCTCATGCAATAGCATCTTGATCTTCAAATTTAAGAAGTGTAAAAATTTTCCGCTAGGTCCCTTGAAGAAATATCTCTCTGCTTGGTTATATGACTCAAATCATTCAATGGAAAACTTGATGATGTACCCTCCAATTATACTATTGAACCAGTGATCTACTGCTCTTGACACGACGTTATCAACTCTCTTGACCTTCTTGATCAACACTGACGTCCAAACCATAGGTGGTCTAGATCTGATCTCAAATTGGGTATCTGCTAATCTGGCTAACCACTCGTATAGTTCCTTATGAATTCCTCCAAAGAAAATATCGTGTATATCGGTGAAGATATACCTTCCCAACCAATCCTCTGTACTAAGATTAGGGTTCTTGTTCTGAAATTCTGTGAAGTCTTTTTCTTGTTCTTCTATCCACTTCTGAATCTCTATCTTCGATGGAAACCACCTTGACATTCCCTTAAGAAGATCTCGGTCCCGACAACAAAACCATTTGTTGGCACAGGGGCAGACCCATGGTTCAGCTTTAACATCGCACCAACAAGCCCTAACTACTGGCCCTTTCAGCAACACCTACGAAGCAGATGCAGTCTCACCCGAAGTAGCAATAGGGGGCTGCAGGAAACAAGTGTCTACAACCAGAGGAAATGCAAGTGGATCCAAGGCAACAACACACAACAACCTAGTTATTCTTACCAAGCATAAGCCTACTTTGCACAGTTATATTCCAGATATAACATAATAATGTAATAACAGAATAACATAAGGCAAAATAACACATCATCAACCACAGAGACACAAAATATACGTGGTTCACCCTCTCCCTAGGGCTACGTCCACAAAACTGCATTTATTGATATTATATGAAATCATACAGTTCTGATCTACACTCTTAGCTTCCAGATCTCTCTCTCTCTCTTCTTCTCTCCCCCCCTGCGCACCCAGCTATAGGGTTGATCTTCGCACCCAACTGAAGATCTTACAATACCAGAAGGATCTCACACACAACACTTCTCTCTCACACAAAAATCACTCAAAAACATAACTCTGACCAATAACAACAATGATCCACCTTTTACAAACCTTTCCTCACTCCTCTCGATCTTTATTTATACATTACAATGACTCACCAACAACCTTAGTATGAAACCTCGGTGTCCAAACTCTAAAAGACCAAAACCCTAAGTGTCTAAAACCCTAGGTCAACTTGACCTGCATTTTCCGGGCTTCGCCAACCTGTCTTTCCTTCTTTCCCGTGAGGTGCTCCCAAGCATCCATTGGTGGTTTTTTCTACTTGCTGAGTTGTCCTTGATCCATATTCCTTGTTAATCTGTTCTCCTCGATCGTCTCGTCCAACGACTCATTTTCCTATACTTCACTCCTTCTTTTCTTCTTCTTTGGCCACTTCGACCCAATCTCAATCCATGCGTCTTCCACACAGTTCGCACTTTGTATTTTTTTTTATTTCTTCGCTTTCTTCCTTAATCCATACCCAAGGGCCAACATCGAGTTTCCAACAAAGCCTCTAAAACTATCGACCCTCCTAATAAACCAGAAGGCAACATAGCACACATAATGCACTGCACAGTCTCACCCGAGATAACTTTAATGGGTGGCTGTAATACTCATGTGTTTACATACTAGGATTGAGTGCGAGATATGAGAACTATATATTGAACTACTATTATGACTTGTAACCACTATATACTGTCATTTGCGAATAAACAGGAAATATAGAAACTCATTCATTAACATAAGAATAACTACTGAAAGACGATAAATATTTTCATCCATTCATCACATAACACATATGTTACCATGGTTCACCCCCTTCTAGGCTATGTCCACAGAGATCTGGATCTCGACTCTTTTAATATAGTATTTCTGCATCTACAGTGCCACGCACATTACAATTCTTCTTAGTCGGGTAAGATCTATATGAGGCAGACTAGATCACACCAGGCTCCTCAGCCTGTGATCTAACCCTCAAGATATTCCCTACTTCATGCTCTTCATCTCAACATCTTACAAAAGTAGGTCATACAGCAAAATATTACATATCCCAACAACTCATAGATAACTAGCTAAACTCTATATTACTCTAAATTGAACCCTAGTAAAATCGAACCACTTATGATACCTAAGTATCTATATTTATATATTTTTTGGCTCTTCAGCCGTTACAATATATTACCAAAACCCTAACCCTATTGTCGTTAGGTCTTCCCTACATGCACTTGTGTTTTTCCTCCTTCCTGCTATCGCTTTCCTCATGCATGCTTTCTTTCCCAAAATCACCTTTCTTTCTTCTTTAGTCTGCTTCCAAAATGCCCCCAACACTGACATGTGGCTCGTCCCAAGCCACCTAACACAAATCTTCGATCTCTCGGGTGACCACCTAGAAATTTTCCTTGAGCTCTGCTACCTGTGTATGCTCTTGCACAGTCTTCTCATTGAGTGTATCCACTATCTGGACTGCAATTTCTTCATGAATCAATTCTAGGCACTCTACCTGAGTCTGTGCTATATGTGTCTTGGATTCCTCTTCTCGTGCCAAGACTTATGCTACCATCTCTTGAAACAGTTCCATTTGAGCCTGACGTTCCTTCTTCTGTGTTTGCACAATGGTGAGTTCTGCTTGCAATTTCTTCATGTCCTACGCTCCTTTGATGCACTCCGTGATGGACATTGTCTTCTGCCTCTGGTTGAGGTCCTGGATAGTTGTGCTTATCCTTTCTTCTTCCTTGTCCCACTTATGGATTTTATGATCCTCCTCTAGCTTTGTCCAAAGTTGTGCTTCATTCTCGAACAAGTCAGTTGTTGTGCTAACCTATCACTCTATCTCCCATAGTTGTTCTACTACTTCCCACTTCCTTTTCTCCTTACCGCTGGTGGAGTTGTGGGTGTGAACTGATAATAGAGATTCCCGATTTCCTTCTGATATTGATCGATTACATGCGCAATATGATTAATCTTTTCTACTGCTGTGATTTCATCCGTTTACACAGTACTTGGAATATTCTCATATGTTCCTATGAATTTCTGCTCCAATCCATTCTTGCTCTCCTTTTCCTCTTGGGTCTCGAACTTAGCTTGCTCAAATAATATTTCCAATGTGTCCTGCTTCTCTATTGCCTGTTGCAATTCAGCTAAGTCTGTGTGTGCACGAGATTATACCTCATGGGTAACGCTCACCTGCAATTTGTGTAGAGCCTTGGATGGTATCCACGACAATACCAATTAGATTTGGCTTAAGTCCTTCAGGGGTGTCTGCCCCATGATCTCGTCGATGCACAACATACTAGGTGTGATGTGGAATGTTGCGCTCGACTGTGGTATTGTATGAAGTGTATCATGCTTGGTTGTGGTATTGTATGAAGTGTATCGCACTTGCCTTATTCCCATCTTTCCAGTGTCTGTTGTGTTGATGGCCCTATTCCCATGTTGCTTCCTGTTGTCTGTACTTCCCTGTTTTTCTTGAGGAACTGTCGCATGTCTATCAGCTCCTCTTGAATCCTGTCCCTATGGTGCACAACATTGTCAAAATCCTTAGATAGACAATCCTGGACCATTTGGGCTATAATTTCCTCATCATCATCTGTGATTGTATATTCTGGAGGTTTTCTTTGCGCCTTCATATTATTTATCACTCCTCCTATCTGCATGGATGACCTCTTATTCCCACCTAGTTCCTATGAGTTGGGATTTGGTGTGGTCCCCTATGCTGCCTCAGACTATTTTTGCTGCACTTGAGTCAGTTGCATAGTGTTCTTTGTCCCCTTTTGGGTCTCTGTCTTAGTTGCCCCTTCATTTGTCTTATTTTTATTTGTTTGGACCATCCTCCATTTCTTGGGCACTGGGACTTCTTGAGGTTGTGTTTCTCTGTGCACTGCCTCTTCTTCCGGTGTCCTTTTTGGCAAGTCTTGGGTGAGGACTAGAATATTCTATTCATCTTCCCAGTCTTTGATCACCATGTTGATGTCGCCCTCTGTTATACAATAGTGCATTTGTATCCACTGCTTATCGGGGTCCTTCTGCGCCTGTATCCACATTGGATGCCGTGTGGCCTTGAAGTTGGCGATGTCTCGATACCGTGCGACAACCTCTGGTGTCCTTATCCACATGTTGCTTATGGCCTCCTGAAAATCGCGTAGGTATCCTTCAAATATGGACCCATTCATCCTTTTGTGCCTATCATTTGAAGTGGATTTCAACAATAAATATCTCGCTCCCTGATTAGGTTTGGGTTTGGTAACAAAATTTACATATCTTGGTTCCCTCCATCCCATAAAGGTTATTAACATGATTAGCCATGAATAGTGAAACTATGTTCCTAGGTCCTGCGTATCCTTGCATTCATATAGGAACAAGTTCAAGAGATAGGGTGCCCAAATCATCGTGGTGCCCTCGGCACACTGAGATGCAACTGCGACAACCCCAGCCAAAACTTCCTACCTGTGACATTTTCTTAGTAGCTTACAGGCTAAGATTTTTGCACCCATTTGTGTTGCGACATCGTTGATCCTCTTAATAATGATTCTTCATGTCCCCTTGTCGGTGCCATACTTCTTCTTCATATCTTCTGCTAGTGATTTATCCTTGGCTTTGTCGTCCATAAACTGCATGAGATCCATGTCCCGGGATGGAAACCCTAATATGTTTGAAATAATCTCTATGTCTATCGAGACGAGTTTGTCCAACCATATGTACTACCATGTGTGAATGCTAACAACTGTTTGACGCACCCGCTTACATACTAACCTTTTCCAAAATGTGGTATATCCAACAGACCTAAAATTCATTTTTCTCCAACCCTGTTGCCCATTGGAATGGATGACCAATTAGTTCCCCCATCGGATTTATGCCCACAGTCTCCAAGTACACTCTCTTTGCAAATTCCAGAAACTTGTCTGTGTCTCCTACATTGTGGTCCGAGTATTTTAGTTTGTCAATTTACCCAAGCAAGCTTGATTACACTTGTACCCCATCTAGTATACGCAGTAGGATGAGGGTTGTGACAGGTTTCTTGCGAGGTGACCTAGGTACCTGTTGCTTGTCTTTCTTTGGCGGTGGTGGCTGGCTCGAGGTACCAGTGACTCCCCATTGTGTTTCATAATACCATTCTGGCCAGCCTGTGACATATTCTATTGTTCCTTCTAGTGGGTGGTATGACACGGTGGTTTGAGACTCTTCTGGCTCAACTGCTGCTTCTTGATTCATCGTCATTCCATTGACATTCATAGCTTCTTCAGTGTTCTCTGGTTGCGCCTCCTTCAAGGTTTCCGCGTCCTAGTTCTACTGCTCTTGTACCTCTGTCAGTCTATCTATATCTGTGCCCTTCGGTGTTGGTTGTTGGGTTTCTTCCACTACAGGTGTGGGGTTCACCAATGTTGTCTATGGGGATGGGATTTTATCGATATTGATGATCTCTAGCGGCTATTGTTCACCTTCTTCCAATTGTACCCGTGACCTAGTTTGAACTCTAGGTTGTCTGGCACTCTTGCTCGCTTCTACTTTCTTTGGTGGTGAGTGTCGAAGGTTTTTTGAGTTTGAATGGTCTCTGTGACCTCTGTGAACTTTTCTATGTGCTCCTTAGCCTCTATCTCTCTATGTCTATTCTCTTTTTGCAAATAGGCTCTTTTCTCCCACGTTCGTGTGTTGTATGGGAATCACATGAAGCTTGTCAAGGACGCTTCTTAATTTATGGGTTCAATGCACCTTCGATTCTTTTTTACTTTCCATTACTCTTCCTTGCCGACTCCAGTTGGAACGATTAATGTGGTGTCCCATCGATCCTTTCTGACATTCAATTATGCCTAACTCTATCATTTTATACTTCTTTTGTTGTCTTTCTATTTCCCGCTTGTTTCCCTTTTTACGTGGTCGTTTTCCTTCCCCTCACTGAGTTTGTGTTTTTATGTATGTGTGACCTTTTTGTCTCTGGTGCACTATGCCTCTGTTTTTTTTTTTTTTCTACTGCGTGGTGGGTGGTCAACTGTCCTTGTATAGCTTAAGTCAGTTCCTGTTGATCATCCCTAGAACTTTTGTACCTGATAAGTCTTTCAACTATACTTGTCCTCCATCTGTAACAATTTTTACTTCATACGGTCCTAACTAGTGCATTCTGAGCTTTCCTGGGGGTTGAAATGGATTTTTTCCATACATTAGTACCAAATCTCCTTCCTTGAAGGTTTTGTTCTTGATGTGTCTATCATGCCAAGATTTGTCCCTTGCTTTCTGAACTTGTTGGTGAAACCCTACTAAGATCCGGTCTTCCTCCATGGTCATTAACTGATTTAGTCGCTCTTGTACTATGCCTCGTTCTATCATATGTGTGATTGTTTCTACCCGCAAGCTTGGTACTAAATATTCTAATGGCACCATTGCTTCTTGGCCATAGACCAATTTAAATGGCATGTGCCCTGTCAACGTTTTGCACGTAGTCCTGCAAGCCCATAATACTGCGGGTACTTTGAGGTCCCAGTCATCCCTATTGACGTTACAGATCTTTGTCAATGCATTCTCAAGGATTTTGTTAAATGATTCTACTGTGCCATTTACCTGTGGGTGATATGGTGTGCTCTTATAATGATGGACTTCAAACTCTTTAGTCATAACACTGATGGTGTTGTTTATGAAGTGTGTTCCTTGGTCGCTCATCAAAACTCTTGGGCATCCAAATATAGTGATAACTTGTTCAAATAAGAAGTGTGTTGTTGTTTATGTGCTACAATCCTTCACTGGTGTGACTTCCACCCATCTTGTTAGGTACTTTGTCACGGTGATAATGTATCTAGCTCCTGTTCTTTTTGTTGGTGTGTTGATTGGTCCCACAAAGTCTACTGCCCACTTATTGAATACCTGCAATGTTAGTTGTGGTCGTAATGGCATCTCATCCCTTATGTTTGGTTTACCTACCCTTTGATAGACATCACATCTTTGACAGTACTCCTTCAAGTCTCTGTGAATCATCGGCCACCATAGTCCTGTACGCAATACCTTATGCGCAATAGCTTTGCCTGCGTAATGTCTTCTTGCTATTCCCTCATGGGATTCTGCTAACACCCTTGGTCTTTCTTGTTCTAACACATATCTTCGCAAGATTCTATCTTCACCCATTTTGTATAAGTGTCTTGCTATCAGTTGATAGTTTGTAGCCCAGACTACGAGATTTTTCTTCTGCACGGTGTTATATTCTTGCGGTGCAGTACTTGTGCTAAAGTACTGAATGATATCTGTGAAGTATTCATCAACGATCTAGATTGAGAATAATTGTGCATCAAGGAAGTTGTCTTATAAATTCGTAGGTTCTTCTCCATTTGTGACTCTTGATATGTGGTCAGGTCCTGCATTCAATTTTCCTGGCTTGACTATTACTTCAAAGTCAAAATTTTGAAATAGAAGTAACCATCAACAAATTCTCCCCCCAACACTGGCTTGTTGACTAGGTATTTCAAGGCTGAGTGATTTGTGAACATCTTAAGGTGTTTTCCCAATAAGTAGTGTCTGAACTTTTGTAGTGCATAGACCATATCTAGGCCTTCTCTCTCTGTGGTATTGTAGTTCTGTTATGATTCTAATAGTTTTTTTCTTTCAAAGGCTATGGGGTGATCCAAATCCCCCTCTCCTGGCTATGCCAAGATAGATCCAAGTGCTATGGCTGATGCATCTACATGCACATGGAATATATTCTCCCAGTATAGAAATACTAATATTGGTGCCGTGACCATCTTTTCCTTGAGGGTATCCAGACCGTGTTGACACTTGTTGTTCCACTGAAACTTTGTATCCTTTCTTAACAACTTTTCCATTGGTGCAGTAATATGCGCATACCGTTTGATGAACTTCCTATAGTATCTTATGTGTCCCAACATCGCTCTTAGCTGACAGACTGTTTTTGGTGGCGGTAAGTTAACAATTACTGCGATCTTTATAGGATCTACTAGTAAACCTTGTTTGCATACTATATGGCCTAATAGTATCCCAAAAGGTGTTCCGAATATGCATTTATTAATGTTTAGTGATATCTGGCACTGTCTTCATCTTTTTAACATTAGCCATAAGACTTATACATGTGCTTTCAACAAACTATAGATTTTTCAATCCTTCAAGTATACTTCTAGAAACTGGTGGATGAATTCCTTAAACGCAACAATGACTACTCTGGAAAAGATTGCTAGTGCATTTTTCAGTCCAAATGGCATGACTATGTACTGGTAAGACCCCCATTTTGTCGCAAAGGTGGTCTTGTATATGTCTTCCTATGCTATCTTAATCTAGTGGTAGCCTAAGAATCCATTAGTGAATGAGTAAGCTTCATGTCTTCCTACTTTTTCTAACACTTCGTCCGTGAAAGGTGTAGGGAATGGGTCATGTAGGCATGCAACATTCAACTTCCTCAAGTCGACGCATATCTATATTCCTCCTTGTTTCTTGTCCTAAACTACCACCAGGCTTATCCATTCTGATTCTTCGACCGATTCTATGATCCCGGCTTCGAGCATCCTGTCGATCTCAGCTTTGACTTTATTATTATATACTGGGTTCAATCTATATGGTTTTTGTTTGATTAGTATCGCTTCAGGTCTGAGTGGTGTCTTCATTTCTCCTAGCTCTCTGGCTATACCCTTCATCTCTATAAATGTTGTGGGAAACAAATCATTGTACTTGAGCAATAACTCTGTTATACTTTCCACTTTTTGTTCATCCCAGTAGTCTCCAATGATGGCCAATTTGTGATTCTCAATTGTCCCAATGTTGACTTTCTTTACCTTGATCGATGCGGAAATAACTTCTGATTCTATAGGTGGACCTTCCACTTCTCTCTCGCCTTCCACTTCCTCGATTTGAATATCATGTGGGTCATCTTCCTCTGGTGCATCTTCGTGCACATGGTAACATGACAACATTTCCTTTACTGTCTGTCTATTCCTCTGTTTCTCTTCTGTTATGAGTTTGACTTCTGGTTCTTTGATGAATATCACCCCTCTTATCTTTTTAAGAGCTGCGTCTATTTTGGGGTTCTCATGTTCAAATGAGAAAGTGACTGTAAAATTCCATTGTAATATTGTCCAGGTCGCAGTTTCTCTGCGCAGTTCCTAGTATGTATACCAATTCGTTGGTATGCCCTCTAGAGTATGTACAAAATAATGGGGCCATTCCTCTGGGGGTGTCAATTTCCATAGTGTTCTTCATGTTTCCAAGTGTTCCACTGGTGCCCCATGTCCATCATACTTCTAATTCTTTCTATGTTGTTGCTCTGTGTTGAATATTATGCGTAGTAGCTACTTACATTGGTACCAATATGTGATTGTCTCTTTGTGTGCGCCCCACCATATTACTGGTGTGGCCTTGAGTGTTATGTCAAGTGCTAACAGTCTTTGGTTCTCTAGCACTTCATCTTCATATTGTGCTAAGAATGTTTCCAGATTGTTTATTCCATAGAAACTGGGTGGTTCCCTTATCTTCGTACCTATCCATCTTACTGCGTGGTCTATTCGTGCACATCTCCTCATGGAAACTTCATGTAGCCTTTGTTTCCAATTCTCTAAACTGGTATCTGAGTTTGTTGCACATGAAATAATGCTCTTCCAACTGAGTATTTTGTCTGCAATTAGGTTTATGTAACCTTCATTGTGCACAGTTGTTTTGTACAACTGGCTGATTTCCTCTAAGTCTAAGAAAGTAGGTTCTACAAACCGTTCCCCTTCTAATGGGTCTAATGGCATGATGACCCTATATTCACTTGACTCAAATCTAATTTTTCATGTCTTTAGATTGATTATGGCCTGGTTGTCAAATTCCCAATCCATGCTAAGAAACGCTGGGTATGGTGTTGTGCTGTCCACTACTTTGATGACTTCAAAATCTACTTTAGTGCGCATACCATCTAGGTCTAATATCACTCCTTTTAATCTACCGATTGGTAGGACTCTGTGTTAGTTTTCTAGTTTTAGTTGAACTGGTGAATATCCTAATGTTGGATCTCTCATACATTGCCATGTCTTCTTTGTTAATACATTGACCTCATATCCTAGATCTAGTATGATGTCTCCCATGTTGAAGTCTCCAATGTTTTCATTCATTCTGAACTCCCTACTTGTTCTTCTCCTAGTATGTAGGTGATTGACTATCTTTTATTCTAGTGTTCCTTCGATCTCCATACTACATTTTTCTAATATGTTTTGGAGAATTTTCAGAGATGATGGATCATTTAATACTTTTACACATGATTGGAGAAAGTCTTTGATTGTACTTACTTGTCCCATGGAATGTATCTCGTTGGTATGATCCAATAACGAAGGCATCTCGTATTCTGGTGCTTCCTTTCTTTGTTTCTCAATTGAATTCGATGACATGTCTTCCATATGAAATTGTTGTCTGGATTCCTTAAATATTCCCTTCTTGTTCTATGCATTGAACTGCTTCCTTGGTTCGACGTTATTCTTCACCCATTGGTGTTGTACTGGATCTGGTCGGACTGCATCATCCCCTGTTTTAGCTCCTCCGCGGGTAACTATGTTGATGTTATGTCCTTCATCCCTTGCTTCGGCTGAGATCCACTGAACATTCTGGTTGTTCCCACCTCGCTCTTTCCTTCTTCCCATCTTTCCTCTGTCTATGGTGCTGATGGCCTTGTTTCCATGTTGCTTCCTGCTATATGTACTTTCCCGATTTGATTGACAAAATGCTGTATGTATGCCAGTTCCTCTTGAATCCTATCCCTGTGGTGCACAACATTGTCAAAATCCTCAGATAGATAATCCTGGACCATTCGGGCTATCATTTCCCCATCATCATCCATGATCATATATCCTGGAGGTGTTCTTTGTGCCTTCATATTATTTCGCGCTCCTCCTATCTGCGTGGCTGACCTCTTATTCCCACTTGGTTTCTGTGAGTTCAGATTTGGTGCGGTCCCCTACGCTGCCTCAAACTGTTTCTTCTGCACTTGAGTTGGCTGTGTAGTGTTCTTTGTCCCCTTTTGGGTCCCTATCTTAGTTGCCCCTTCGTCTGTCTTCTTTTTCTTTGTCTGGACCATCCTCTGTTTCTTGGGCACTGGGACTTCTTGAGGCTGTGTTTCTCCCTACGTTTCCTCTTCTTCCGGTGTCCTTTCCAGCAAGTCTTGGGTGAGGACTAGAAAATTCCACTCATATTCCCAGTATTTGATCGCCATGTCGATGTCACCCTTTGTTATACAGTAGCACATTTTTAGCCACTGCTTATCGGGGTCCTTCTACGCTTGTATCCACATCGCATGTCGTGTGTCCTTCAAGTTGGCGATGTCCCGATACTGTGCAACAACCTTTGGTTTCATTCTCCACATGTTGCTTATGGAATCCTACAAATCATGTAGGTATCCTTCAAATATGGACCTGTTCATCCTTTTGTGCCTAGCATCTGACGTGGATTTCAACAATAAATATCTTTATCCCTGATTAGGTTTAGTTCTGGTAATGAAAGTTACGTATCTTGGTTCCCTCCATCCCATAAAGGCTATTAACATGATTAGCCATGAATAGTGAAACTCTGTTCCTAGGTCCTGTGCATCCTGGCAGTCATCCAGAAACAAGTTCAAGATATAGGGTGTCTAGCTCATTGGGGTTCCCTCGACACACTGAGCTGCAACTATAACAACCCCAGCCGAAACTTCCTCCCTCCGACATTTTCTTAGTAGCTTACAGGATAAGATTTTTGCGCCCATTTGTGTTGCGACATCATTGATCCTCTTGATAATGATTCCTCGTTTCCCCCTGTTGGTGCCATACTTATTCTTCATCTCTTCTGCTAGTGCTTTCTCCTTGGCTTTGTCGTCCAGGAAATGCATGGGATCCATGCCCCAGGATGGCAACCCTGTTATGTTTGCAATAATCTCTACGTCTATCGAGATGAGCTTGTCCAACCATATGTCCCCGCCATGTGTGACTGCTAACAATTGTTTGACACACCTTCTTATGTATAGACCTCTGCCAAAATGTGGTAGATCCAACAAACCTAAAATTCTTGTTTTCTCCAACCCTGTTGACCATTGGAGTGGATGATCAATCGGTTCCCCCGTTGGATTTATGCCCACAGTCTCCAAGTACACTCTCTTTGCAAATTCTAGAAACTTGTCTATGTCTGCTACATTGTGGTCCAAGTATTTTAGTTTGTCAATCTACCCAAGCAAGCCTGATTCCACCCGTACCCCATCTGGTATATGTGGTAGGACAAGGGATGCGACAATTTGCTTGCAAGGTGACCTAGGTACATGTTTCTTGTCTTTCTTCAGTGGTGGTGGCTAGCTCAAGGTTCCAGTGACTCCCAGTTGTGTTTCAGAATACCATTATGGCCAACTTATGACATCTTCTACTGTTCCTTCTAATGAGAAAGTGACTGTAAAATTCTGTTGTAATACCGTCCAGGTCGCAGTTTCTCTCTGTAGTTCCTAGTTTGCATACTTCCCTCTAGAGTATGTACAAAATAATGGGGCCATTCCTCTGGGGGTGTCAATTTCCACATTGTTTTTCACATCTCCAAGTGTTCCACTAGTGCCCCATGTCCATCATACTTCTGTTGCTTGTTGTGTTGTCGCTCTGTGCTGAACCTTATGCGTAGTAGCCACTCACATTTGTACCAATCTGTGATTGTCTCTTTGTGTGCACCCCACCATCTTACTGGTGTGGCCTTGAGTGTTATGTCAAGTGATAACAGTCTTTGGTGCAATGGAACTTCATCTTCATATTGTGCCAAGAATGTATGCAGATCGTTTATTCCATGGAAACTGGGTGGTTCCCTTATCTCTGTACCTATCCATCTTACTGCATGGTCTATTCGTGCACATATCCTCGTGGAAACTTCATGTAGCCTTTGTTTCTATTTCTCTAAACCGGTATCTGAGTCTGTTACACATGAAGTAATGCTCCACCAACTTAGTATTATGTCTGTAGTTGGGTTCACGTAATATTCATCATGCACAGTTGTTCTGTACAACTGGATGATTTCCTATAAGTCTAAGCAAGTAGGTTCTATAAACCTTTCCTCTTCTGATGGGTCTAATTACATGATGACCCTATATTCACCTGAATCAAATGTCTATTTTCGTGTCTTTAGATTGATTATGGCCTGGTTTTCAAATTCCCAATCTAAGCCAAGCAACACTAGGTATGGTGTTGTGTCGTCCACTATTTCGATGACTTCAAAATCTTTTTTAGTGTGTACTCCATCCAGGTCTACTATCACTCCTTTTAATCTACCGATTGGTAGGAGCCTATGTTGGTTTTCTAGTTTTAGTTGAATTGGTGAATATCCTAATGTTGGCTCCCCCATACATTGTCATGTCTTCTTTGGTAATACATTGACCTCATATCCTAGAGCCAGTATGATGTCTCCCATGTTGATGTCTCCAATGTTTGCATTCATTCTGAACTCCCTACTTGTTCTTCTCCTAGTATGTGGGTGATTGACTATTTTTTGTTCTAGTGTTCCTTCGATCTCTGTACTACATTTTTCTAATATATTTTGGCGAATTTTCAGAGTTGATGGATCATTTAATACTTTTACACATGATTGCAGAAAGTATTTGATTATACTTGTCCCATGGAATGTATCTCATTGGTATGATCCAATAATGAAGGCATATCGTATTCTAGTGCTTCCTTGCTTTGCTGCTCAGTTGAAGTCGAAGGCATGTCTTCCTTATGAAATTATTGTCTAGCTTCCTTAAATATCCCCTTCTCGTTCTGTGCATCGAACTGCTTCCTTGGTTCGACATTCTTCTTCACCCATTGGTTTTGTACTGGCTTTGATCGAACTGTGTCATCCCCTGTTTTAGCTTCTTCACGGGTAACTATGTTGATGTGTCGTCCTTCATCCCTTTCTTCGGCTAAGATCCACTGAACATTCTAGTTGTTGTTGTTTCTCTTCTCTTGAATCTTTACTAGTATTGTCAGACATTCTTTTGTATCATTGTCTGATGCCCGACAATAAATACATGTTGTTGGTGGAAGTGGACATTCCCTTGCATAATGTCCAGGTGGTTTACAATTGTGACAACCACTAGACCTCTACCTCATCCAAAACCTCCTCTCACTCATCCTCCACCTTTGTATCCTGCTTGATCTCCTCTCGACGCATTGTACTGAGGCATCTGATTGTACTGCAGAGTATTGTACTGAGGCTGTGTTGTGTTGTAATGTGGCTGTGTGATATTATATGGTTGTTGTGTAGTATTATACTACTACTGTGCAGTGTTGTATGGAGATGTAACTTGACTAAAATGTGGTGCGGCTTTCCCATTCATCATTTTTTCCTGCACTCTATATGCATATGATGTCCTTTCTCGCATCAACTCCATAGTTCTACAATATTTGTCATCGTCACCTATTGACTTGCAAAATGTGCAATGCGAACTCTTTGGGAATGTCTGGTATTTTTGCATCATAGAGCAGTGATATGGGTCGTGGCCTAGTTTCTTACAGACTTCACACCATAGTCCTCCTGTTGGTACCAGGTTTGGCACTCCGACTACCATATATTGCGTGAATGTTTGACATTCGTGTTGGTTGTGGAGCCTGATTATCTTCCTGATTTCAAAGGTCTTTTCTTTCAGCCGTGTTTACACCCCATGAAGAATTTACACCCCAGAAGTATGTACACTCTTCCACATGGGGGAGTGCAGAGGGGGGTTACCCCCTCTGCGTGATTCGGGGGCGAATCCCCCAAAGGAAAAAATGCCTTGTAAATGTATATTGTAATTTCATTGTAAATCTTGACCGTTCATTATAAGGTCGCAGATCTGATGGTAGAAATTATGTTAGTGTTTTTTTACCTAGAAGGAAACCCTCTTTTGTGAGGGAAATGTATTGTGGCTTTGTATTATTGGGAATATTGTATTCTGAGAGAAGAGCTGGTGAGAGAAAGAAGAGGAAGTTACAACGGGTTTGTTGTAGGTTGTATCCCTTCATATGCTGGATAATAATAAAGGAAGGACCTGGCAATCTCTCTGGTGGACGTAGCCCACACTGGGTGAACCACGCAAATATATGTCTCTATTGTATTGTGTATCTTCTGTGTTTTGTTTCCGCATTTGTTTTATTTTATTGCTCCACGGTCCTGTTTTTCTAACAATTCGTTCTTGTGGTGCCCCTCCATCCTGCATTTAGTGCACCAAAAGGCTTCCCATTTATCCTTATTCTTATTCTAGTTGAGTTAGAACATTAAGTTCTTCAAATCCTCCTTTAGTTCTTTGATAGATGGATATGTTTGTTGATACTGGTTTTCTTCCAGTTGCAGGGCTTCCTGCAGAGCCTTTGCATGCATCTGAAACTTTTGTTGTCACAGTGGATATTTTAAGTGTGGTAGTAGTGAATTGACAAACAAGTGATGATGTTTCATATCAATCATGAGATATTTCAACTTCCCCTTCAGTCGCTTGAATCTATGGTCAATCTCCCATACAGTTTTTCCCATTTTTTGTCTAATATCGATCATCTTGTTCATGTAATGATCTTCTAAACTTGGCTTCTGGAACTCGTTGATCAATAGTTTCTTGATGTCTGCAATTGTTCTAGTTGTCCCTGGTGGATTGTGTGTATCCAATCTCATGTACCAATCCAATGCACGATCCCTTAACATAATTGCTAGTTGTGCCAGTTTAGTATCTTCATCTGTAATCTATTTTTCTTCCCAAATCTTCTCATAGATGAACAAATGTTATTTCGGGTCCTCCGATGCTTCTCCTTTAAATTATGGTAGCTTGATGGTAGGATCATGTCCTTCCATTCTGAATGTTGAACTACTACCTCCATGCGGTGTAGATACTTGGCTAGTGCCGCCTGAACTGGTCTCTCCAGTTGTTGCTCCTTGTGTAGACATACTTCCTACTATCAGACTTATTCCGAACTTTGGTTGCCTAAACGGTGGTGTTCTCTTTGGTGTATTAGTCACACATTGGTTTTTGAGTTCCACACTGACATTAATATGGATAGGATTGTTGCCTTCTCTTCCCATTCTTTGACCTCTTGTCTTCCTCTCATATTTTGCGCGTAGGATTTCCTCAATCTACTCCATAGCTTGGAGATCCTCTACCTCTTCTTCGTCACTCGCCAAGACATCCCTCGCGGATACAAATCTCTTATTGGTATTCACTTTGTATTGGTAGGGTACTCTACTACGTGTTTTTCCAATTGTCTCCAAGATCCACCTGATTTGGTCGTCATCCATCATGATCAGGTCCAAGGGTTCCTCCTTCTTTCCCATATCCTTTCCTCCTTCCATTTCTCCTCTTTTTGTCAGCGCTTCCCCCCTTCCCCCATGCACATAGGGAAGTGTAGTTGTCTGAATCCATTGTCATTACACCTTTTTTATATAGTAGTACCTTAATAGAAGTGTACAACGATCAAATGTACCTTCCTTGAGGTCTTCCTAGAAACTCTTGCTCTGCTGCGCTATAACACTTCGTTGTGTCTACTGCAAACTCTATTATAAAGTATACCACAATAATGTTGAGCCAAAAGTCTACTGCGTGGGCGAATTTGTTGTTCACGTGTTGTAACTACTCAATCTGTACTGGGGTCCACTCTAACTATCAGATCCGGTCTGTTTCATGGTTATCCTTAAACCTTAGTATCCACTCCTGCAATAAGTATGGAAAATAACAAAAAAAGTCTTCGTGTAAATCAGTAAACATGTATTTCTCCAGATATTTACGGGGTGTTATTCTAGGGTTTTAGTTATCTTTCTATGCAAAATCCATCTCTTTGGTTCTTAGCCAAGTTTTGATCTCTTGTTTTTTGGGATTCCACGGTCTCAACATCCCATTCTCGTAGCTCGTTGTTTTCTTCTTTTCTTTACTCTTCTCTTGCTCAACCTATCTCATCTACTCAATCCTCTCCTGTTCCTACCAACGACAACATAACCATTTGTTAGTTTACTTTTCTATTCTATCTGAGTTTGTAGTGAGTGACCCAGGGTTCATGTCTATTCGGGTTTCCAACAAAGCCTCTAAAACTATCGGCCCTCCTGGTAAACCAGAAGGCAACGCAACACATAGAATGCGTTGCGCAGTCTCACACGAGATAGATTTAATGGGTGGCTATAATAATCATGTTTTTACAGCCTAGGATTGAGTGCGAGATATGAGAAATGTATATTGAACTACTATTATAACTTGTAACCGCAATATACTGTCATTTGGGAATAAATAGGAAATATAGTAACTCATTCATTAACATAACAATAACTACTGAAAGATGATAAAAATATGCATGAATTCATCACATAACAAATATGTTACCATGGTTCACCCCCTCCTAGGCTACGTCTACAAAGATCTAGCTCTTGACTCTTTTATTATAGTATTTCCGCATCTACAGTGCCATGCGCGTTACAATTCTTCTTAGTTAGGTAAGATTTATATGAGGCGAACTAGATCACACCAGGCTCCTCATCCTATGATCTAACCCTCAAGATATTCCCTCCTTCATCCTCTTCATCTCAACATCTTACAAAAGTAGGTCATACAACAAAATATTACATATCGCAACAAATCATAGATAACTAGCTAAACTCTATATTACTACGAACCGAACCCTAGTAAAATCAAACCGCTTATGATTCCTAAGTATGTATATTTATATATTTTCTGGATCTTCAGTCATTACAATATATTACCAAAACCCTAACCCTACCATTGTTAGGTCTTCCCTACATGTGTGCGTGTTTTTCCTCCTTCCATCTGTCACTTTCCTCATGCGTGCTTTCTTTCCCAAAATTGCCTTTCTTTCTGCTTTGGTCTGCTTCCAACAGACCCCGAAAATTTAAGGGGCCATAAATTCTGATACAGGGCTTAGTTTTGAGCATGAAGATAGTCATTGGAAATATTTTGATGACTAGAAGACGATGGTGTCATTAAGAAGAGGTTTAGAGATGTTGAGAGGAAAGTGAAATTTTGATGCCCTGCCACTAAAAAGGGTACTTAGGGGTCGGGTACCTCCTTAGTCTTCTTTTGTCTGCTTGTACAAGGTGTAGTCTGTTCTTTATGAGTGTCCTTTGGGCTATCAATATCAGATATCTCTATAGGTATGATGAAGATAAGGAGATCAACGAACCACTCCTTAGTGATCTCCTCTAGTTCTTCTTCTGTAATCTTATAATATGACTGGAGCTACTCTTTATGTCCATCTGCCCGTGCTGTAATGTAGGTGAAGTGTTGATCTATGCTAAACTTCATCAGGGGTCGAAACCTCTGTAAGGTGTTCAGAGTCATGCGAGGCTCATCTTCAATAGATCTCCTGAGTTGGAGGTAATATGTATGAAATACAACGTTTGACTGCCACTATGATCTAAAAATGATGAAGGCTTGTATTCTTGAAAATATTTGCAAGTTTTAATTAATGTGTACAAATGCAAATGGATCAATTTTGCAAACACAAATTTTATAGAAATTACACATTCAATATGCATATAAATAGTAGAAAATAATGAACAGAAAACACATAACACAACAAATGATAAAGGAGTTCACCCCTCTCTTGGGCTACATCTCCTGGTCCAACTTCCAATGGATCTTTTGTATTATTTTCTCAAAGTGCTAAAATATGTTCTTTACAATGCTAAAAATTCCAAATAGATGGCTCCAATGGCTTCAGAACGTCCAAAAACCCCTAGTTGGGCTTTTTCGGCACCTCGTTTGGCCAAAAATTGAAGAAGATAGGCTTCCTGGAAGTTCCCCTTCAAACTTGTTGTCTCTGGATCGCCAAAATGCACCCTTGCCTCCTCAACCTAGACCCCACGTGCATATATGTGTAAAAACCCAACACCGGGTGCAACCGCACAACTGGTACAAACTGTAGGACGGTTACGCGCCTTAGCCCCTAACAGCCAAGACCCGTGGGCACATGAGCCACCACATGACCACGCACATATACAAACAGGGGTTAAGTTTTAAACCATATATATATATAACCGCAGGGTTTAAATGCGTGTTCACACAATAATGGTCACATGACATATATATATATAACCGCGGGGTTTAAATGCGTACACACAACAATGGTCATATGACATATATATATAACCATAGGTTGGGGCTTAGCCCCGACCCGAACCACGCCCCATTTCAAATTATTTCAAATTCAAATAATTTAAAACTCATATATATGTTAAGAACTACATGTGGGCACGCCAGTTGGGTGGCCCTTCCTAAGGCTTTGCCCCTACCTAGAGGTCGCGGGGTCGAATTCGGCCAACAACATAAATTTTAAACCACTATCTAGGTGACATTTGGCGACCATTGATTGGGCCACGTGTCGCCATCCCATTCACCGCAAACAAGCCACGTCATATGCCAATTTTCCACATGACTTCCTACCATGTGTCGTATAGCCCTACCATGTGTCGTACGACTCTGCCACGTGTTGTACGGCCCTGCCACGTCAGCATCCGTACAGACTGTACAATCAACACATTTTTGTTTCCTGTTTGTCGATTTGAACAGAACGTGATATCTCTCTCATCCGACGTCCGTTTGAACCCAAACAAATTGCTTTGGGTTCGTGACACTAAGGCCTACACTTTTGTTTGATTTGAAGTGATTCCGAGCACTTTGAATTTTGAGCAAAATTTGATCCCCTGGATCACACCTCCCCATTAGAAAGCTTTTGGACCTCCAAAAGACTATTTTCAGTCTATCTGAAGATGAGGGTATATAGTTCCCTCACCTTTCCAACCTCAATCCACTTGTATTTTCTTGGATTTGTGCCTTTAAGACCAATTCGAAGATATTCCACATTTCCTCATTTTGAAGTTCTCATTCTCCTGTCAAGGATTGTGTCTTCATGTAGTTCTGTAAGATATTCTGGGGATAAATCATCTATAGAAGGAATCTGAACATGTTCTCCTTGATCATCAATCAAAGGAGGCTCATACAATTTCAAATTCTCAACATTAACAACTGCATACATTTGCATATAAGGAGGCAAATCTAAACGGAAGGCATTGTGACCAATCTGGTCAAGAATCTTGAAAGGACCATATCAAATTGGTTTTAGTTTTTTACCTTCTCCTTTAAGCCTCTGCTTACTAATGTAAAGCCAAACTTCATCTCCATCTTGGAAACTGTGATCAACACGATGCTTGTCATGTACTTGGCTTGACTCTTTTCCAACTTCTCTTGTACCATTTGATGTATCGACTGAATTTTTTCAATGAACTTTGCTGCCCTATCAATGTAATATTGACCATCAATAGCAATATCCTTCCCAAAGATAAAATCTAAAGGAGATTTGGGAAAATAGCCAAAACATGCTTCAAATGGCAATGTTTGAGTCGAAGAGTGCTTAGCTCGATTATAAGCATGTTGAATGTAGTGTAAATGCTCATCCCAAAGTTTAGCATGCTTGCTGCAATAACCACGAAGAAGATGTACCACTGTTCTATTTACCACTTCTGTCTGACCATCGGTTTGCAGATGAAAACCTGTGCTCTTTTTCAGTTTGGTGTCCATGAGTGCCCATAAACTCGACCAAAAACTTCCAATAAATTGAGAATCTCATTCAGAAATAATGGATTTAGGCAATCCAAAATGTACCCAAACATTTTGAAAGAACATTTGTGCCATTTTCTCAGCTGTAACCTGCTTCTTACAAGGCATCAAAATACACATTTTTCTAAATCGATCAACCACAACATAAAGATA
>ML783809.1:584441-603002 GCA_009831015.1 Picea engelmannii | reverse complement strand
ATCTTTGTTTCATCACCCGAATCAGAACCTAAATCATGTTGTATGGTTGCAGCAGTCTTTGACTTCCCTTTGTTGCCAAACTTTTTGGGTCTTCTTTCAGGATGAAGTTTCCAACAATGGTCTTCATCATGACCATCTTTTGAACAATGTTTGCATGTAAATTTTTCTCCCTCTTTCTTAACAGCAACATTCTTTTTTCCATTGCCCTTGAACTTCCTCTTTCCTTTGTCTCCATTCCTGAAAGGATTCTTGTTACCCTCATGAGTTTCATTCCTTCCTCTTGCTTCCAAATGAGTGGCCTGAACACAAACTTCATCTAGATTTGAAGGATTAAACATGAGTATTGTATGTCTCAAATAACTATGTAAAGCTCTAATGTATTTGAGTAAAGTTTCTTGAGAAGACAAATCTACTCCCAAAACCAAAGCTCTTCTCATAAATTCTTGAGTAAATCTTTGCACAATTTTTCCTTTAGCTTGTCTAAAATTTCGCCAATCCATAGTAGCTTTTTGCATATATGCCAATGGGTAAAATGGTTTTTTAATTGCAACAATAAAATCATTCCAAGAGGTTAAAATTTTACCATGTTTCTTCATGTCCTCTTGAGTCTTGGCTTCCCACCAAATGAGTGATGCACTATCCAGTCTTAAAGAAGCAAGCTGAATCTTAGTTTCATCATCTTGAATTTTTTGTATCCTACAATACACCTCAATCTAACGAATCCAATTATCTAATTTCTCAGCATTTACCTCTCCATTGTACATTGGCAATTCGAATTTAATATCAAGATTTAACAAAGGAATTTGTGAAGGAGTTTTACCATGTCCTTTTGGAGAAATTGGAAGAGGTCTTGAGCTGGTAGAAGAAGAAGAAGATGGAGGTGAGGGTGGTGGAGAAGCAACATTCCCTCCATTTCCATTTGGAGTTTTATCACCACTGTCTCCCTTGTGCTTTGAAGGGTTGGAGCCTTCATCGTACAACCTTGTATTCCTTTCTTCCATCAAGAGTTTCATCATTTCTCTCATTTCCATGAAATCCTTTCTGAGATCTTCATCTTTTGTAGGAATATGTTCATGACTCTCTTCATAAGCCATACTTGGTGAATGCCTCCTTGAAGCTTGCGGTGATGATATAATCTTTCTTCTTGAAGGATGATAACTTGGCTCTACAAGTTGACCTTCTCCTCTTGTGAGTTTCAACCTTGTGAGCATCAAAAAATAAAACACTTTCAAATAATCAAGTCTTCAAAAACCTATGGTCTGATACCAACTTGATCTAAAAATGATGAAGACTTGTATTCTTGAAAATATTTGCAAGTTTTAATTAATGTGTTCAAATGAAAATGGATCAATTTTGCAAAAACAACTTTTATAGAAATTACACATTCAAGATGCATTTAAACAACAACAAATAATAGTGAACAAAAAACACATAACACAACAAATGATAAAGGAGTTCACCCCTCTCTTGGGCTACATCTCCTGGTCCAGCTTCCAATGGATCTTTTGTATTATATTATAAAAGTGATAAAATATGTGCTTTACAATGCTCAAAATTCCAAATAGATGGCTCCAATGGATTTAGAACGTCCAAAAACCCCTAGCTGGGCTTTTTCGGCACGTCGTTTGGCCAAAAATTGAAGAAGATAGGCTTCCTGGAAGTTCCCCTTCAAACTTGTTGTCTCTGGATCGCCAAAATGCACCCTTGCCTCCTCAACCTAGCCCCCACGCACATATATGTGTAAAAACCCAGCATCAGGTGCAACCGCACAACCAGTGCGAACTGTAGGACGGTTATGCGCCTTAGCCCCTAACCGCCAAGACCCGTGGGCACATGGGCCACCACATGACCGTGCGCATATACAAATAGGGGTTAAGTTTTAGACCATATATATATATATATATATAACCATGGGGTTTAAATGCGCGTGCACACAACAATGGTCACATGACATATATATATAACTGCAGGGTTTAAATGCGTGCACACAATAATGGTCATATGACATATATATATAACCGCGGGCCGGGGCTTAGCCCCGACCCGGATCATGCCCCATTTCAAATTATTTCAAATTCAAATAATTTAAAACTCATATATATGTTAAGAACTACATGTGGGCGCACCGGTTGGGTGGCCCTTCCCAAGGATTTACCCCTTCTCGAAGGTCGCGGGGTTGAATCCGGCCAACAACATAAATTTTAATCCACTATCCAGGTGACACGTGGCGGCCATTGATTGGGCCACGTGTCGCCATCCCATTCACCACAAACAAGCCACGTCATACGCCAACTATTCACACAACTACCTTCCATGTGTCATACGTCCCTATCATGTGTCATACGGCTCTGCCACGTGTTGTACGGCCCTGCCACGTCAACATCCGTATGGGCTGTACGGACTGTATAGTCAGCACATTTTTTTTTTTTGTTTGTCGATTTGAACAGAACGCGATATCTCTCTCATCCGACATCTATTTGAACCCAAAAGAATTGCATTGGGCTCGTGACGACGAGGCCTACACTCTCGTTTGATTTGAAGTGATTTCGAGAACTTTGAATTTTGAGCAAAATTTGATCCCCTGTAATACATTGTTTGTTCATATCAGTTGAATACCACAGGGTAGCGAACTTCGTGGCAAGTAGTTCAAACGGTTCTATGTCTGGGAAGGTTTTGCCTTCCGACATCTCCCAGGCAACAAATGTAATGAGGACCAAGAGCCAGATGAAATGAAATTCGTAACCCTGATCCTGTGCTTCTCTGTAGTGTAGTTCCAGCTGGATAGCTAGGTACTTCACCCAATTCATCTGTAGGCCTTTTGCGCACTTCCCTGTGAGGTCAATGACAAAGCCGGTAACCTACGTAAGTCAGTTCTTCCTTACTAACTTTCCAGCTATTAGTTGACATGCGAGGCACACTACTCCACTATGGATGGAGGGTACGTTGTAGCCTCTTGTGCCCTTCTCAACATCGCCATAGGTATCCTTGATCTTCTGTGCTAGTGCGTGATCTGCGGATTTTCCTAGATAAAAGTCCTGTGGGTCAGGTCCTTTCATACTCAGGACTATGATCCTATGGATCAGCATTGGTTCAGCTGTAATATGGTGGTCTAGCCATAAGTATCCGCCATGGTAATAGGACAGTAGAAACTTGACATAGGCGTTGACTTCCTGGTGTTGTCCGAAGTGTGGGATCTTCATGACATTTAGCAGGGTGGACTGCGTGAGGTTCATCGTCCATGGTTAAGGGATGATCTTCGAGTTCTTCCCTTTAGTTCTGGTCAGGTACTTGTATGGGGTGAGGATGCCATATATCTTGTGATCTATGAGGTTGAAATCACTGAACTTTAGTGCTGCAATCTTATCCTGGTCTGTTCGAACTACGTGTATCCCTTTCGGGAGGTGTGTAGTCACTATGGTGTATTCAAAATCTCGTGGTACACTATCACGATTCATCATGCCAACTAGAGGCAGGATGTAATCGAGAAATATGTATGGAATCAACTTTGCATTGGCTAGGTCATTTTTGTGCTTGGTTCTCTTCTCTGTTGCTGGTCAGGATGGCCCTGATCCGCAAGTAGTCGACGAATATGCTTGTAGTCCTCTTATCGATGACGATTGTACACCTGCGAACATCGACATGACTCTTTTAGTCATGAGGTTGATGAGAACTTCTTCAAAAAAATTCTTTGCAGCGTTGAACTCATCCGACATACACTCTTGGGGTTGGAAAACTTGGGTTCAAGTGGTAGCTTAGACACTGTAGTGGGCTAGAGGGAAATAGTGCAATGATCACTGTGTAAAATCAACGAGTTTGTGGGCTCGAATTCATGGTTAGAAAAAGTGTTGTTGGTGCATGGGGCGATGGGATAAATAGATAACTTGGCAACAAATCTCTTGGAATGGGCGAGAATCCTTCATTAACTCTGTTCTGTCCATTACAACGCGGTCCAATGGTTTGGTGGAGAACCATAAATTCCTTTCTACCTATTTGTAGGGTCGGTCGAATGGTTCTATTGTTCCCAATGGCTATATTTCTTCGCCATGGCGAAGTGCCATGTGACGTTGTTCTGTTATCCCGACAAAGCTCTAATTTTGCAAATTTTCCTTCTGCAAATTTCCTTCTAAAACCTTCTATAACTTGTCAATCTTAGCTCTCTTCTTACTTATCTTTCTAGCTTTATTTCTAGTGAGCTTCATCTCGTTATTCCTTTTTCCATTCTGATTCTTATTTTCTTTTGGCATAGTTACTTCACGCTATTGAGATTCTTTCCTAAGATTCGAGGGTGATACTTCTTCTTTATCTGGAATATGTACTTCGATCTTCTGTGGGTCATCTAGTGTTCTTTCAACTTCGACATCCGGGTCTCTGGTGTTAAATAGATTCAATATTTTCTCCTATTCTTCAATCAAGTGTGCGATCCTTCTAGTCATGGAATCTTTTAACTCTTGCTTCTTTTTCTCTGAAACTTCTTCTTCTTCCTTCCTCCTAGCTTGATCTTTTCCAATCCAAGGTTTTCTTAGTAACATGGTAAATGGGGTGTTGTTCTAAATAAATTTAATAATCTCAAAATCTTCTTCTATCAAAGTTCCATTGGCGTTCATAGAGATTTGGGTGAGATTTCCACATAGGTTTATCAACTTTTCTCTAAATATCCCTATTCCTCCTAATGAAGGAGTCATAGCAGGATTCCCTAAAAGTTCCCAAGTTCTTTCTGTCATGATATTCACCTGTGTTTCCTCATGTAGAACATAGTCAATGTCAAAGTCTCCTATTCTTTCTTCAAGGCATTCTTTTTCTTTGAAGATCTCTGATAAGATGACATGTCGATGGTCATTCGGGGTTTCTTTTATCTGTAGAAATAATTTCTCTGATTCTTTATGGGGTTCTTCCATTTCTAGATATGCCTTAGGGTTTTCTGGTCTCATGTTCATTCCTTCTATCTTAGCAATCATTCTAGGGAAATCCAATACTTCATGGTCCAGAGTTTTTCAACAAAGAAAACTAGGTCTTCTTCCAGGATATTCCTTAGCAAGATGTCCCAGTTTTCTGCAACTGTAACAGAGGGTTAATCCTCTCTTTCTTTTAAATGATCCCCAACCTTTCCTATACTACGCGCTAGGATCATAGTAGCTAACCTGCAAATAGTTCTTTCTAGGATACTGCATCCACTTGTTAGTCCAAACATTCTTGCTATGCATAGGTATAACATATCTGTCATTATTCTTATCAGATCTATGCATATCAAACCTTCTTTCATCTATTAGTGCCCTAGTTTTCAAGCTAGGACAAAATCTATCAAACATACTTAGATCCATACTTTTGAAACAAAATTTTCCACTTATCTTACTTCTACAAGGCACAAAGCCTTCAGATCTAGAAAATTTCACTATTCTTACCTTTATCAGAGAACAAAGCTTGTAGATCTTACCTCTTTAAGAAAACTTTCTCACTTTTACCTTTCTCAAAGCACAAAGCGTTCATATCTTACCTCTTTTCTTCAGATCTGACCTCTTTTCTTTAGATCTGACCTCTTTTCTTTAGCACAGAGCTTTATAAATCAAGTAGAATACTGCACACTAGAATGATAGATCCATACACAAAGCTTGGATGGATCTTTGCACAAATCTTCTTCTTCCTTAGTTCCCAATAATCATAGTTTCATTTCCCGGCAACAGAACCATTTGTTGGCACAGGGGCAGACCCAGGATTCAACGCTACAACAACGCACCAACAAAACCCTAACTACCAGCCCTTTCAACGACACCTGTGAAGCAGATGAAGTCTCACCCGAGGTAGAGGCAGGGGTGATTGCAGTACTCAGGTGTCTACAACCTTAGCTAGGACACAAATCTGTGATTGTAATACTTAACAAAGCACTTAGCATCGATAGTTCACCAATAGCTCACCACTATCTACTCTACAGATAACACAGAGCATCACATCATTCACTCAGATTTGATGTAGCTAAGCACATATCATAGAGAGGTAGATTACATCTAGCAAATTCAAGCACTAAGCACATTCACATAGGTCAGATCTAACATCCATATACATCATTAGCACAAAGCATAAACAGATCTATCTATCTATATCAAAGAACTTAGCAAGAAAAGACATAAACACATCAAGACATTGCACAAAGTAGAGAAACACAACATATATGTGGTTCACCCCCACCCTAGGGCTACGTCCACCAACTCTTCTTCTTTATTATCTTTAGTCAATATTCTTACAGGCACATAGCATCAAAATCCTACTCCGCAGAAGACATGAGATCTGTACGCACTCCGCCAGATCCTCCTTCTTCAAGCTAGGTTATAGCACCAAGCCTTCTTACAATTCCTTGCACATAGCTTTGCAAGTCTCACACATTATGCACAAAGCACTTACAATCCTTCGATTACATAGATCTAGCACTTAGCCATTCATGTTACATAGATATTCATATCTTGTCTACCTCCCTTACATAGCCTAGACATGTATTTATACATTACAAAATAGGCCTAAACATGGGTAAACCCATGGGCCGACATCCCATACCCATTGCATATTTCCAATCCCAAAAAGGACCCAAAAAGGGGACCGAGATCCCATGATATCCGCTTTGTCTTGTGCTCTGCCTTCGACAGGCTGTCGAAGTCCCAAAATAGGTCAAAATTTAGCAAGGATCTCCCAAAAATTGGCCAAGGGCCAACACTTACCCTTTCATAAGAAACTTATTCAACCATTGCCGAAGAAAGGAATGAGACTTTATCTTGTTATTTTATGTTTGAAAGTCTGAAATGGGTGTTGTTAGTGTTCCAAATAAAGAATCTGAGTCCACCTGTTTCAGGATAAATCCGTAAGTGCGGACATGAACTGATCTCCCTAGATCCACCTGGATCTAGAACAAATCATGACAGAATAATACATTTTCCCTATATCTAACCTATTGAATGAACTAAGAGATAAAGGGTCATGGGCATACCTTATGAATGCTTTCCTTTAGTCTCTGTTGTTCCAAGCTTTTATTCCAATGCTCTTGCGCCGTTCCAATTACAACAACAAAAACCAATCGGGGAAAAGGTAGATTAATATATTCAATGGCTAGTCTATACATATGATCAAGGAATTATGTAATAAAATGACATCATCTTTATGGGAAAGGGACATATTACTGTATTGTATTAATTGAAAGTGAAAATTACAACCTGAGCCTTGATGTCGTAGGTCTCCTTTCGATGGCTCCTTAGCTCTGACACACACACTTGCTCATGCATGAAGAAAATCAACTACTTTTGATGACTTTGCTCTTGTCTCTTGTTGTTGTAGCATCAGTCCTCCATACAGTCTTGCGCTAATTCTCCAATCAATCTCTTGCTAGCTTGATTATTATTTATATTAACCCTTTCCATGAGCAATCTCCTCAATATATAGGAGAAGATAGATTAGTTACTTGGATAGGAAATGATCCCAAGATATCTGGAAAACCAATACTTTGCCAACCACTCGAATGCCAACTCATCCTTCTAAAAGATTCTCTTATAGAAGGATCGAGAACCTATCTTTTTCCTTCTTTAAGAACATGTTCACACCCTAACAATGAGGACAGTGCGAACTTCTTGCACTCCATCTTAATGTAGCCTGTGAGAATCATGAATTCTCGCAGGAAAGTATATAGGCAACCTACGAACTATCTTTAAAAATGTGATTTCTGGAAGCAGACAAGTGTAAGTTTCCTCAGGAAAATGTCCTTAGTGAAGAGTTTGATTTTCCATCATCATAACATTGTCACGATGACCAAAATTGTGGATAACAGAATGCCCCCCAAAGTCTGAGAGAAGAACTAGTGACAGTCGATAGACTTTGTAAACTGCATGTGTGTGTCAAGAACCAAGAGCGCATCTAATCAGAGACCTGTAAACATCCAAACATCAGCAAAATATCATGTATACCAATTCCTGAGGTAGGCATTCCCATACTCAGATCATAGACTGATGACAATGTAATCATGGCCACCAATCATACACTGTGGATCCATGCCGTCATAATATACCATAGCCACCTGAATACATTGTGGATCTATGCGACAAATTTGAAATCAAAACGACATAGCCACGAAACATACACAGTGGATCTATGTGTCACAAATAATACATACTCCATCGCAACCTGGATCATAAAGATAATATCCAGGGTCTTCAACCTCATCGCTCAAAGTATGAATCTAACCATGTGATTACATGTGTCGAAGTCAAACATGGTAGAAACCACTTGATTACCGGTCATTGATGTAACCGTTAACAAGTGCGAGGGAAATCACCATTGATTTCAATGACTCCCAAGGTACTATAGTACAATCCATTGACTGTGAATAAATGATTTGATGTCGAACAGTAGACGAAATCTTTTGATTAGAGGTCAATGATGTAAAACCACTATCGAAAGCGAGAAACTTGCCATTGAGGCATGCAAGCTCCAAGGTACTGAATAATTTCTAAGCCTCGATTCCAGATAATGTGCTGAGGTCGACGGAATAAGACTCGTCACAGGAGGGCCTTGATGTATCCCCCATCAGTGACATGAAATGAGTAACAGAGTTTGAAAGTGAAATAGAGTACGTGGAAATTGGACTTTGGACACAGGGAAGGCCACCATGGAATGAAAGGGAAACTGTAGATGGCCAACTCAATAGAAGTTTCAAACAGACTTCTCTTGAACACATGAATGACACGACCAATGATTTCGCATCATTGACTCAAAGACGACACATGGAAAGATCTTGTTATCAAATCGAATGAGAGACAAATGGATTTCCCAAACCGGCTTCAAATGACGAATGAGGGGGTGTCATGTTCAAGAGAGACACTTACTGCCAATTAACACAAAGACGAAACATATCCCTTTCCCAAATTTTCCCCCACCATTTCTGGAAAGTACCTCTTTATTTTTACGCAAGCTTGAAGAGGATCACATATGCTTGTTGATATAAGATCATCCTTCGGACGAGTCCCTCAGAGTATTTTTTAACGAACCCTAAGAAGGAATGGTTCGATCCCATTACGGGTCTGTCCATGTTTGTTTAACGAGTCCAAAGATAGAAAACTCGAAGTTTTTCAAGATTATAGAGTTTGGAAAAACACTCAAAAGAGAACTCTCTCAGTGCCTTTTTCGTACAATAGTCCAACGAGACCGAAAAAGGGTTAAAATATCATTCGAAGGACGCATACTTCAAATACTTTAACGAGCATGAAAATAGAAAGATCGCTCGGCCATCTTTTCATGTTTTGGGAGTCTGAAAAGAGCTTAAAGTTAACTCCAGGGGGGTTCCTTTTTCGTGTAACCACAGCGAGCCCGGAAAAGAGATAAAACAACGCTCGATCACGTTTTTATATTTTTGACAAGCGCAAGAACGGATAGAAGGCACTTGAGGTTTTATATCAAAACCATAGAAAACAAACAAAAACACACCACACCATAAAATTTTTGTCCATGATCATCCTCATTGGGTACCTGCAAGTCATTTTACTCATTTCCATATTAGTAATTAGGGTTAAATAATGAATAAACATGAGAAAACCCACTTTTAATATGGTAAAAAGTAAATAAAATAAATCCATAACACATTTTACCATATCATTTTACCCTTATACAATTTGAGTGCAAAAACTTCCATTTTACCTTCTACCTTCATTGTCGATTTTCGGGAGCTTCGGGCCATCATTCTTTGACCCGTCTGTGGTGTTTTGGTAAGCTATCCATGCTTTATCTTTTCATGTTTCAAATTCATGATTTCATTGGTTAAATTTCATGTTTTGAGTTAATTTTTGAAACCCTATGCGTGTAGAGGGATTCTCGCAGGTTGCCCATACGGGGCTTGCGAGAATGCTTCATTCTTGCAGGCGGGCCTAAGGCAACATGCGAGAAGTTCGCACTGTGTGCCATAGGTCACCTGCGAACAACGCAAAGTCCAAAAAATATTGTAATGTTTAGCCAATAAAAAAGGTTTATTCCATGAAAGAGAGTTTTAACCATCTTCATATGTTCCCCATGCAGGTTTATAACCATCATAATGGTGCTTGAATGGAGAGAATGGGAACATGAGGATGATAATGAAAATGCTTAAAATCACCCACCGACCATTGCTACCCTAAGAGATTGTGGTCTCTTGAAGTATTTCCGCATACCGGGCATGAGAGCCCAAGTTCGATTGTTAGAACACTTAGTCCGGATGTGGGATTCGGATCAACAGGTTTTTAATGTCGGAGCTCACACATTGACTATCGACATTGAAGACATCTATTTCTTGACGGGGCTATCCAGGTGAGGGTCCTATGTCAGCTTGACTGGTAGCTGAAGGGGTGGTCTAAAAATGAGCGAGTATTGTCGGGAGTACTGCGTGCTGGAAGCTGAATGACAAAAAGGGAAAGTGGCCATTTGGGGAGTGACTGATATAACTCTCTGTACCATTCTCTTCACTATCGCTCAGATGGCAGGAAGTGCTGCCCCACATATGGCTCTGCAGAGCTATTTTTAGTATGCCATCGAGTGTACTGAGCCCCGGGTCTTCAACTGGGCTGACGCAGTTTTACGCAATCTCAAGAAACAACTGACCAAATGCAGGCGTGGAGATCTAAAACAGTTCGGATATGGATCATTGTTGGTGTCTTTCTTCTGTGAGAAGGTGCCTATGTTTAGACTTCAGGCAGAGTGGCACTTTCCGGGTCCTAGGGATCCACGGATGTTACGATGGTGCCAACTCATGGCTAGACATGTGGCAGGACCGATCGTCAGGTATGACGATCTCTTCTTCGACTGGCTTCAAGGCCAGGTGCTGATGGTAGAAGATTATCCATACACTGTCTTAGATTTTCGAGGTGATCCTGACCTTGCACTTCCTAAGGATGCACAGTGGGGAGATATCGGTAAGAAATACACCAATTTTTATCTTTTTAGATGTTTTTTGTATTTTCATCATATTTAAATGTTTTGGTTTTATAGATTTATCTGAAGAATAACACCAAATTTTTATTGATAACACAGACGTTGGGGCATATAGACCTGCTGGTTGTTCTCCTGTTCAGCATCAAGGAGAGGCAGTAGTAGCAGTTCCACAGTACGCCGAGGACTATTTGACAGTGGAGCAGAACTTAGAGGGTCTGATGGCCGACGTTCTAGAGATGACTCTGGAGGAGATTCCCCGACGCGATCAGCGTCACACCGTGGGAGTCTCTGCCTCTATGGGTCGCTTGCTCTGCAGAGTTGCTAGGACATTAGTGTGCTATTGTGAACATCATTGATGTCATTATGTAGAAGCCATAGGCTTCAATTTTGATATTTTGGTCTTCGGACACATTTTGTAAAAACAAACTTTGAGCGTTATATATATATACATGGCTTCTACCGGCTTTTTACATTGTGTACATTTTAATGTGTTTGATTCATAAATTGTTAAAATGTCTGTCTAATACATAATTAGCCAAAGCATCAGTTAATGTATTAAGACTTCTCAGAATGTGTTGATATTCAATTTGATCAAAATGTCGTTCCAAGAAGCGAATCCGCAAATATACCCTTAATAAAGTAAGACTTCAAATAGAGTAGACATTACTTAGCTGTAGCACTACCAACTGCGAGTCAATTCGCACAACCAAGTGACAAATTCCAAGAGAGATAGCATCAACCAATAACTCAATAACGATGCTATACTCTACGATGTTGTTGGTTGCTCGGCCAAGACATACACCTCGTAAAGATATAAGTTCGGTTGTTGGGGCATAGATTGCCCACGCAGCGGAAGCTAGGTTCCGAGTACTACGGCTAGCACCATCGGCGAAGCCAATATAAGGTAGCGAATACTCCGACATCTGGCAATCAAACACAACGTCACGTAAGGGCAGCGACCAGATAACGTCAAAAGAAAAACTAAAGTAACACACATATGCAGTATGATACATAAAATACAAGCACTCATGCACAAATGACTCATGCATAGTACTTATTTAAGTACAACCCATTCTTGGGTTCACTCAAAGGTACACCATCATAATCAACTAGTTCATATGCTCCTTTTTCCAACACTCTGCTAACAATGTAAGGGCCACACCACATTGGTTCGAATTTCCCAGCTCCTAAGACATCTTTATCTTGTTTATATAAAAGAACAAGATCGCCTTCAGAGAAGACACGAGGTTTGACATGCTTGTCATACTGTCCCTTAACACGTTTCTTCTAGGCTTCTATTACAAGAGTAGCGTCACGACGAGTCTCGTCTAATCGCATCAAATACAACAAACATTCCTCTTTGGCAGAAGTATTAGGTAAGAGCTCTACAACTAGCTTCAAAGAAGGTATTTCACATTCTATTGGCAGAATGGCTTCTATGCCATAAACTAATCGAAAAGGCATGAATCCCGTGGCAGACTTAACAGATGTCCGATATGCCCACAATGCCGAAAATAACATTGTGTGCCAGCTAGTTTTATGGATTCCTATCATCCGTCGAATCATAGTTATAAGAACCTTATTGATGGATTCGACCTGGCCATTGGCCTGTGGATAATAGGGTGTTGAGCTATCATGACGAAGGCCCAACTTCTCGGTAAGTTCAGACATCATATAATTTCTAAAATGACTACCGTGATTGGTAACGATATCCTGAGGAACACCAAAACGAGTGATGACATGGTTGAAAAGAAATAACGCTACAGTCTTCCCAATATTATCGAATGTCGGCATCGCCTCGGCCCACTTTGTAAATCAACAGCTACAATAATGTAACCATGCCCCCCGGCTGAGTGAGGGTGACATGTCATGAAATCAATGCCCCATTTCGCAAAAGGACCTACTGAGACTATAGGATGGAGGGGAGAAGGATGCGACCGAATATTCTGATTATAGGTCTGGCAGGCATGACACTTTTGAACCGTAGTAATGCAGTCATTGAATAATGAAGGCCAAAAGTATCCTGCACGTAATATCTTTTGAGCAGTAGCATACCCAGACATATGACCACCACATGCTCCAGAATGGAAGTCATTCAAAGCTTTCTCAGCTTCGTCAAACGTCAAACAACGTCGAAAGACCGAGTCAATGCCTTGACGGTAAAGAGTATCACCGAGGATAATATAATGATGTGCTTGATAACGGATGCGACGTCGTTCAGCACTAGACACAATAGGCCGGATAGTTTGAGTTTGGAGATATATAATGATATCTCTGTACCAAATATCGTCGGTACTGATAAGGAAAAGTGATTTGTCAGGTAACGAATCCACTGCTACGTTTTCCATGGCAGAGTGGGGAAAATCACAAATTAACTCAGCAAAAACTAAGGATTTCTTCGACGTGGCGCGATCGAATTCCAAATCGAATTCCTAGAGAATGACAATGCACTTGGAGTACTTGCCCCCCAGCAATTGACAGGTCAATATATGTTGCATGGGGTTACAATGTGAAATCACTGTAGTCTTTCTGGAGAGAATATAATGACGAAAACATTGAACTTCTTGAACAGAAGCCAAAGCCAGCTTCTCAACATGTTGGTACTTGATTTTTGTTGATGATAGACTTCTACTCAAGTAATAGACAACATGTTCATCGTGGTTATCATCCTCTTGAACAAGGACCATGCCGATAGTATACTCGGAAGTAGCCAGATAAAGAAAGTAATCTCGACTATAATCAGGAGGGAAAAGAAGAGGATCTTTTATGAGGGACAACTTTAAAGCTTCGAAAGCGTTGTTGGCAATCTTATCCCAGACAAACTCTGAATCTTTCTTTAAAAGACGGGTGAAACCTCGGGTAATCTCAGCGTAATTCGGGATGAAACGATGAAGAAAGTTTGCTTTCCCCTGTAAACTTTGTAACTGACGGAGTGAAGAAGGAGGAGGGAGATTAAGTATCGCCTCAACCTTGATGGGATCTACCCGGATCCCCTGACGTGAAACAATGAAACAGAGGAGACGGTCGGATTCTACGCAAAAGACACATTTGTGAGGATTTAAGCGAATGCGATAGAACCGACAACGAACAAAAATCGCTCGGAGGTGAGTAGGGTGATCGACTCGACATACAGAATGAGCCGGAAAATCATCCAAATAAGGTTGAACGATATGCTTGATATCGTGAAATGCATAAGACATAGCACATTGGAACGTTGCACTTGCATTCTTCAGACCGAAAGGGAGTTTTATGTAGGCGAAAGTACCCCAAGGACAAATAAAATCCGTTTTATGTTGGTCCTCAGGAGCGATATTTATTTGATTATAGCTGAAAAATCCATCCATGAGGGAAAAGATTTCACTGCCGGCACAGTCATCGACAATCTGGTCAACGAAAGGGGTTGGAAAATTGTCCTTCGGACAAGCTTTGTTGATATCCTGATAATCAACACAAACGCGTATACTACCACCTTTCTTATCAATCAATACTGGATTAGAAACCCATTCTGTCAATGCCATAGGATAAATAAAACCGGCTTTAAGAAGTTTTTCAACTTCAAGTTTAATGGCTGCCGCTTTACGTGGATGGACAGGACGAAGGTGCTGCCGGACTGGTTTAGCTCCGGGGTATGTCTTAATTTCATGAACAATGATAGTAGGGTCAATACCCGACATCTCTTCGTAACTCCATGCAAAGATATCACGAAATTCTTTAAACAAGGAAGTATAAGTGATAATTTCTTTGGGAGAGCACGAAGCTCCAATATGAACGTTCTCAACGATCCCAGGTTTAGTTGAAATATCAATGGGTATCGTGGGAGAAATATTGCTGAGGTTCCCTTCCGCAAACACATCATGTGTAGATCCGGGAACGGTCTTTATGACCACAACGGTCGACGAAGTCGAAATCCGTTGGTAATTCTCGAGAGTGTGTTGTTCCAGAAACAGGATGGAACGATGATGTCCATCGTCCCAAGGGGTGTCATCCAAGATGGACATAATCATCTCGTCAGTGGGAAAAATGACATGGAAAGGATCAGGAGACAACTCATCACAAGAAGCAGTAGTAGGGGTTGCCGATTGAATGGCTTGATAAGCGGACTCAACCGGACTTAACGGCATGATGTCGCCGAAACGAACATGATCTCCAAGATCAGGGACTATCCAAGGGTCATCAGACACAAGAAGTTCATGAGGCATAGTAGAGATCATATTAATAGAAGCAATAAACGGGCGTGGAATATTGGGTGGTGGAGGTATGGGGAAAGTACCCATTAACGAAGAATCTTTTAAAAGACCGAATCCAACATTCTCGTAACCTAGTGGAGTTTTAGCAATGAATGGCATGTTTCCAACGTGAATATCAACATTAAAAAAGGCAAGTTGATCGACCGTAACCACTTTTCCCTGGTGAGGAAATCGTACGACACAGAAAAGGGTTGACACAACAGCACGCATAGAATCGACCCAGCTACGACCAAGTAGAAGATTATAATCTAGGGGGGTATCAAAAACTTCCACTTCCACTTGGATGGTCTTACCTTCCAGAGTGACAGGAAACGATGGTATAACACCATAAGGATTAAAACCCGAGCCGTTGAAGGCTCTTAAAGTGTTTTGGGATTCATTTAAAGGAAGAGAGCTAATGTCTTTCCAACAAGTAAAAGACATTACACACGTAGAGGCACCCCCATCAATAACAGTCCGGCAAATGCTCTTGTCAGCGACAACAACTTGTATTTGAAATGCAAGATGTAGGGGTAACCTTGGAATATGATCTTCCAAGTTAAAGACTATCAGATTCGTTTCTGTTGGATCAATTCCACCTATAGCTTTTAACAACGCCCTTCGTTGTGTAGGAAAAGACTGAAGGACTTCCGGGGCAGACATCGATGAGGGTGCTTGGGCCAGATCTTCGACAATGCTATAGTTCTGGGCTGCCCGAGCATGAGGATTGAATGCCGACTTCTTAACGACACCTTTCGGGGGTGGTCGTATAATTGTATCAAGATTTGGTCGTTCAAGATGAAGAGGACCGTGTATGGGTGGATTCGGCAGAGAGGACTGTACCAGATCAGGAGGTAAGTCATCAGCCTTCTCCTTAGAAGGAGTATAGTCTTTAGCTCTAGTGGTAAGTGCTACATTGTCTTTCTTGGAATCACCAGTGCACATCAAAACGTAAGATGATGTAGAAGTAGAGGGTTGGTCATGGATGACCAATGAAGCCTGTTGTTGAGACGGGAAAGGTTGAGACAAAACTGCCGGCGTAGAGGGTTTCGGCGTTCCTTGAAGGAACTTGTTGACCTTGGGACATCTCGAACAATCTTTCGTGTAGTGATCGTCACCACAGATAAGGCAAGGGTAGCATGGTTTGCGCTTATCCCGGTCATCAATAGGAGGGGATTTGGTTTGCTCATTCGGATTATTATTTTTACCCTCCTTATTCTTGCCTCTCCCTTTCATAGATTTGTTCTTACCGGTCGGCGTAGATTGAACTGCGTTCACTTCAGAGGTTTTACTGGCGGGAGGAGCAGGAGACAGATGATTTTGAACATTAGAAGAATTGGATTTAGGGGTTGTAGTTGAAACGGAATGTGAGTGGCTATGAGTGGAACCAATCACACCATCAGCTGCATGCGAGGCAACCAGAGTAGCAGAAGTGCTGGAAGTTCCAGGACGAGGTAAATCAGGTAGTAAATCATACAAGGTTCCCATTTGCCAATAAACGAGATCAATATACTGAGCATGACTAATATCCTGCTCTTCTGTGACAACACTGCCCATAGAAATGTCTTTACCAATTTTGTTTACAAAAGACTTTGTAAACCATTCTGCCAGTAACTGATCAGGCAGCTCAAGTTTAATGAGACGTCACCTCCATCGCCACTCATGAATATGATCAGATATATGAGTGCTCGAGCTTTGTTTGAAGGAGGTTAAAATCTCAGTTTCGGTATCGTAACGGATCGGTAACTGGTAATGTGTTAGAAAGGCCATTGCAAGGGTGTTGAAATCCGAAAAGAAACCTCGTGGTAATTTAATGTACCACTTCGCAGCAGCACCTGTAAGAGTTCATTGAAAAAGACGCAGTCGAATGGAGTCGTCCATCAACGAGTTGGATGAACACCACAAATGGAAAGTCATGACATGATTATTTGGGTCCTCTCCCACCTTCCCATCGAATTTTGGAATATCCGATGGAAGCTTTGCAGGAATAGCAAGCCATTGGGGAGAGTGACGAATAGGATCATTAAGAATCCTAGACAAATCTCGCAGATCCAAAGTAGCAAGAAAAGGCAACTACCGATTCACTTGTGGATACTGGTGACTTTGGGGTGGAAGCCCTATCGGTAGACCAGTAGGACCGTATGCAGTTTGCCCCTAGAGGGAAGACCCTGGCTGGTGGTGGCTGAATAGGATAGTAACCCCAAGGATTTTGACCTTGAGTCTGAGTAGGGACTTGAGGTTGAGTAGTCTGACCCGAACCCCAAATAGGATTAGTCACACCTGGATATGGTTGGCCTATAGTGGGGACAGCTTGTTGCCCCACAGCATTTTGAGGAAGGTTTTTCATAAGTTGATTCCAATACTGGGCCAATGCAGGAGGTATGTTTTGTCCTAAAGGTGAGGTTGGTCCCCCTATCAAAGGGACAGTTCCACCCAGAAGTTGTGTGCCAACTGTAGGTTGTGTAGTCACTGTATTCTGTCTGGGAAAAGGATAAGGAAAAGGAACCGTATTACCCTGTCCACCAACAGGAACCTGCAAGTTTGGTGCAACAGTCGGTATAGTTCCACTAGGATTAGGATTGCCAGTGGGAAAATGAGGGAGTGTCAGAATGAAACCGGGAATAGGATGCCCAGGAAACGGAGGACCACTAGGAGAACCGACTGGGGTTTGCGGAGGTGTTGGATGAGAAATATTCAACAAAGGATTCAACGCATGGTAACCAGGGGATAAACTTGGGTTAGCCTCAGGCATTCGTTGGGTATTTATAGGAGGAAGAGTAGTCGCAGCAATTCTGGTTTGGACACTTGTAGTATTCTCAAGATAGGCCATCTCGGGAGGAAGAACAAAACGATAAGTAGTAGTCTCGGGTGTAGCCTCTATCTCAGGAGGCACAGGAGAGTTGATTTCGTAAATAGGGGATGGCTCTGTACCGAAAAGAACTCGACGAAAATTACCGGACCAAAAAGGATCTTGGCCTACTACACCGTGAGAAGGCCCAACAGTTGATTTAGAAGATGTAATAGTGGCTTCTTCAGAAGGATTAACTCGTCCAACAGGTCGTTCACCACGACGAATGCGATAGTCCTCTATAGTATTGGTAATGCGAAAATCACCTAGAGGATCAGTGCGTTGTACTTGTGGAGGTGGTGTAGAAACGTCTTGGACGTCACTTATGTCCATGTGTGATAGAGTAACAAGGGGAATTTCACCCTGACGAGGAGAGTGTTTGCACTCTTTTCGTCAATGTGTGAGCAAAAAGTGAGTACTTACATGCCTAGTTGGGCTCTGCTAGTCATGACAGCTGTGATGTAAAAGGTTAGAAAGAAAACAACTAAGCTATTAACAAGAATTAAACAAAAACTAAGTAAAACCATGAGCATGGAAATAAAAATAAAAACAAATGACAAT
>ML783809.1:501660-572058 GCA_009831015.1 Picea engelmannii | reverse complement strand
GCTTTTTAATTTTTTGGCCATTTTGCATAGTTTTGACGCTTTTGCTGTGCTGTGGAATTAATCCTTGTGCCATGAATGACTGTTTTTCTGTGCTGATGATGCGGAGTTCTTGTCGCCCTGTGCGGACGAAATTTCAGTGATAACAGAGAGTCCTCAGGGGTACCCTCAGGTGTTGCAGTATGCAAAGGTTGTGAAGCTTCTGGATGTTCCGGGGACAAACCTTGCATCCTATGTGAATGTCATGGGGGAGCAATTGCAAACAAGTAACAAACTCCCCAATGAAAATCATATGGTCAGCTTCGATAATCACACAGCACACACTAGTAAACAAAATCTAGAAGCAATCACCAAGCAAACAATACCTTCTAATATCGAAGCCACTAGTTGGTGATGAAATCCAACATCGCAACAACAAGACGAGAAGGGGCGGGGCTAAGGTGGAAAAGTTATGTTGACGACCTACTTAACAGACTTACGCCCTAGTGCAAGCTCTCACACATAATCGTGGGTATACCCTCCAAGGAGCCCGAGTGAGTTTGATCAACGTCAATTCCAGGTACCGTGAAGACTTTCCCCTCCACAGTCACCTCGGGTAAGAACCTAGAGAGATAAGCCACTAAGGTCACCACAAACAACAGTACAGCCTAGGGAAATAGTCGTCAGTCCAATCCACACGCAAAGGCAGGGTATCTAGCCCGAAATCAACTCAAAGGCTTCCACTCATAATTGTGGGTATACCTCGGAGTAACCCCCATAATACGTGCAATCTCTACACCGATGTCAACAAAGCAGGGTTAGTAACTCTGCCAACACCAATGCGACCTAATGCTTGACCCTTGTGTTAGAAGGGATTCCCAGGACAATATGTTGCCAATGGAATTTGACACTCCCTAACTCAAGATACTATTGTTTGTTTTTGAGCTTTTGGAGAGTGTATCTCTCTTCCTACTCCAAAGCACTAGCCTAGCTAAATGTTGGTGTAAAAGAGCCCTAAAAAAGTGTTACTAGATCAATTTTAATATTACGCAATGTTTTTAAAAGTTGTTGTTTACTCAGAGGTAACGGAAGTGAAACTCGTGACGTATGACTCTGACCCAAACAATGCAAGGATAATGATGAAATATAATCCTTTTCATTCCATGAATCCTAGTTATGGGAGAGAGAGAAAATTTTCCGAATCAATCTCAATACTACCATTCAAATGCAATGTTCAATTTCCTTTCAGATGCCAATGCAAACAATCATATATCAATGAACAATCTCTATATGTCTTTTCCAATTACTTCAATAAACTCTAAAAAGGTGATTTTCAAATGTTTTCACAAAGACAAAAACAAAATCTTGAAAGAGAACTTGTGGTTCACTTTCCAAGAAGAACTCTAATTAATGAGAAAAGAAAATCAAACCATCAATAACCAAACCATAACAACCCAACCAAAACTTTCAACGAAAGTAAAAATAAAAGCAAACCAAGGAGTTCCTGAATGAAAATGAAAAATGTCCTTTTGAACCAACAAACAAACAAGAAACACCAAACACTCAACTCTCAACCAATCACTGGTTCTTAGCCATCTCGACACACTCAACTCCATAAATCAGAGAGATTGAAAATGCCAATAAGAGCCAAGAAATGAAAGTCAAGCTATAAAGGCAAGAAAAAACCTTGAAACTCTAGATCAGTTCAAGCAAGCAAACTAAGCAAGATATATGTAAGCCAATGGTCTAATAAGCCAAAAAGGGGTAAATCAACAGATCTAAGCAGTTGATAAAGTAAAAACTTAAATTCAAAAATTTCAAAAAATCTGTTTGTAGGCAAGTAGTAGAACACAGTGCGAGAAGATAGTATTCTCGCAAGCTAATTTGATGCAAGATGCGAACTATTCGCACTGAAATATATATGCAGAGTGCAAACTTCAATGGTTCTTGCAGGTTGTCAATGGACACAGTGTGAGAATCCATGAATATAATGAAAATTTTGAAAATGTAAGAAAAATTCAAGTTGGCTTATAGACCCAGAAGGTCTCTCAGGATATCCTGAGGACTCAGACACTGACAAAACAGGAGAAGAATGCAAATAGAGAAAATGGCCACATAAAATTCAAAAACCATAAATAAAAAAGGGATAGATCCCCAGCGGAGTCGCCAATTTTGTTTCAGGATAAATCCGTAAGTGCGGACACGAACCGATCTCCCTAGATCCACCTAGATCTAGAACAAATCATGACAGAATAATACACTTTCCCTAGATCTAACCTATTGAATGAACTAAGAGATAAAGGGTCATGGGCATACCTTATGAACGCTTTCCTTTAGTCTCTGTTTTTCCAAGCTTTTATTCCAATGCTCTTGCGCCGTTCCAATTACAACAACACAAACCAATCGGGGAAAAGGTAGATTAATATATTCAATGGCTAGTCTATACATATGATCAAGGAATTATGTAATAAAATGACATCATCTTTATGGGAAAGGGACATATTACTGTATTGTATTAATTGAAAGTGAAACTTACAACCTGAGCCTTGATGTCGTAGGTCTCCTTTCGATGGCTCCTTAGCTCTGACACACACACTTGATCATGCATGAGAAAAATCAACTACTTTTGATGACTTTGCTCTCGTCTCTTGCTGCTGTAGCATCAGTCCTCCATACAGTCTTGCGCTAATTCTCCAATCAATCTCTTGCTAGCTTGCTTATTATTTCTATTAACCCTTTCCATGAGCAATCTCCTCAATATATAGGAGAAGATAGATTAGTTACTTGGATAGGAAATGATCCCAAGATATCTGGAAAACTAGTACTTTGCCAACCACTCGAATGCCAACTCATCCTTCTAGAAGATTCTCTTCTAGAAGGATCGAGAACCTATCTTTTTCCTTCTTTAAGAACATGTTCACACCCTAACAATGAGGACAGTGCAAACTTCTCGCACTCCATCTTAATGTAGCCTGCGAGAATCAGGAATTCTTGCAGGAAAGTATATAGGCAGCCTGCGAACTATCTTTAAAAATGTGATTTCTGGAAGCAGACAAGTGTAACTTTCCTCAGGAAAATGTCCTTAGTGAAGAGCTTGATTTTCCATCATCATAACATCGTCACAATGACCAAAATTGCGGATAACACCACCTTATAAATTGTATGTGTTATTCCTAAACTAGTAAGATAATTAACTAACAAATAATGTTTTATCAACACTCAAGCGGTCAGTGGGAAACATGAAAACTACAACATGTAGGATGGTGACACACCATGAATTGGGGGAAAGATACCACAATAGAGAGGAATAATCTGATGAGAGGAAGGTGGTGGAAACCCCTCCATATTTGACTAAAACTGTAAGAAGTCTCATGGAAGAATTGCAGAGTTGTAAGGTTGACAATGAAAGGTTGATAAAAGAACAAGAAAAACAAACTGAAATTAATGCAGTCCTACTACAAAGCCTATTAGATATACAAAGGAAGCTACAACATGGACCAACAGCCAATCACGTGGACATACATCGTACTAAGAAAACTCCAAGTCCACCAGAGATACAAAATCATGGACTTGAAAGTGGCCACACAAGGAGGAGCACCTCAAAGAAGGCCCAACATGGAGCGAAGAGACACTCAATAGAAGAATCCTCTAGTGAGGAAAATGACAACTCCAAGGAATGTTCTAGTGGCAAGACCAGTTCACATTCCCAAGGGAGAAGAAAGAAGAGGAAACATTACAAGATCCATGACCCTGAAGAGTTTAAGAAAGCCAAACCACCCATATTTGATGGAGAAATTAAAAAGGGGGAAGAAGAAAAAGTTTGGCTACTTGGCTTGAAGAAGTACTTCAAATTACATGACTAATTTGAAAACTTAAAGGTTCGCATATTCATTTTCAACCTGAATGGAAAGGCCTCCATTTGGTGGGAGGACCTTAGGAATGTGAAAGGAATCCATGAGAAGGACTTGTCATGGAAATAATTTGAGAAATACTTCAAGAAGAAGTATATGTCTGAGAAATACTTTGATGGGAAGACCAAGGAGTTCTATGAACTCAAGCTGGGACAACTCACAATAGATGAAGATATCAATAAATTTCTTGAGTTGATGCGGTATGTTCCCTACCTAAAGGATGAAAAGGTAAATATGCAACAATTCATTAGTGGAATTCCTTAGTCTTTCCAGGACATAATTGAATTTGATGAGCCAAAGAACTTAGAAGATACTTTCTAGAAGGCAAGCTATTGCTATGAGAAATTCAAGACTAAGATAGAACCTCATGAGGATGGGAAGAAGAAAAATAATTCGGGATTCAAGAAGAAGGGGTTTAAATCCTCAACATTTAAGAACCATGGGAAAATTTCTAAGATGAGCCTTCCTACTAGAAGTGTATATGAACATAATTTTCCATCTCAGAGTGGTAATAAACACTTTGGAGCAGCCCTAGGTAAGAATGATAACACAAAGAGAGAGCCTTTGAAATGTTGGGGTTGTGGAGAAGAACACCTGCTAAGGGACTGTCCACATAAAAAACAAAACAATAGGAGGGTCTACAACATCCAAGAGGCTTCCACAGTCAATGATGTGGCTAGCAGCATGCCACAAATCTATGCAGCCTTGGATAATAGACAAGCTGACCACCAAGCTTTAGTGGTGTAGATGGAAGGTATGATTACCAACCAACTAGTTTCCATTTTAATTGACCCTGGTTCTAATATGAGTTATGTTTCCCCTCGAACTATTGAGAAATTTAAATTGAAGAAAGTAAAACATGCTAAAACATGGCTGGTACAACTAGCCACTGGAACCAAAATAAATGTAACAAAAGTCATACGAGCATGCCAATTCATTATGAATGGACTACCCACCCAATCCACCTTAAAAATACTCCCTCTAGGATTTTATGACCTACTAATTGGCATGGACTAGTTTGTTTCCCATAAAACCAAGTTGGACTGTTACAATAAAACTTTGGAGTATGAAGATGCAGAGGGGAGAAAAATAACCATACAAGGGATTCAAAATCATGTCTCAGTGAGACAAATATCATCCCTTCAAGTGAAGAAATATTGCATAAAAGGATGTCCTTTGTATGCAATACAAGTGTTGAACTGTGTTGAGGCCAATAAAACAAGCCTAGAGGGCCACCCCATATTAAGAGAGTATAAATATGTGTTTCCAGAAGAGGTACCAGGCCTACCTCCAAGAATATATATTGACTTTTCAATAGAACTTGTACCGGGAGCAGTGCTAGTGTCTAGAATGCCCTATAGGATGAGTACACCAGAGCTAGTTGAGCTCAAAATGTAGCTAAAGGAGATGTTGTACAAAGGATACATTTGGTCTAGTGTGTCCCCATGGGGAGCACCAACCTTGTTTGTTAAAAATAAGGATGGCACCCTCAGGTTGTGCATAGACTATAGACAACTCAATAAGATGACTATTAAGAATAAGTATCCCTTACCAAGGATCGATGACTTGTTTGACCAATTAAGGAATGATACAATTTTCTCCAAGATTTAATTAACGTCTAGATACCATCAAGTCCGAATTAAGGATGAAGAAACCCACAAAACAACCTTTAGGAAAATATATGGTCACTATGAATTTGTGGTGGTGCCATTTGGGATTACCAATGCACCAACCAATTTTATGTGCTTAATGAATAATGTACTGAGTAAATTCTTGGATAGATTTGTCTTGGTTTTCATTGATGACATTTTGATCTACTCTAAGAGTAGGGAAGAGCATGAAGAACATCTCAAGTTAGTGCTTCAAGTACTAAGACAACATTATCTCTACGCTAAGTTTAGTAAGTGTGACTTTTTCGAGAAACAGGTCCATTACTTAGGCCATGTTATTTTTGAAGGAGGAGTGGTAGTTGATCCTAACAAGATCAGATCCATTATGGATTGGCCTACCCCAAAGGATGTATCTAATATCATATCCTTTATGGGCCTAACAGGATACTATAGAAGGTTCATAAAGGGATTCTCCAAGATTGGTTGCCCAATCACCTCCCTTCAGAAAAAGGGGGTTAAATTTATTTAGACATCAGAATGTGAAGAGAGATTCCAAGAGATGAAATACCTTCTAACCAAGGCACTTGTGCTAAATATTGCATACCCAAAAAATGACTTCCTTGTGTGTACAGATGCCTACAAGGAAGGGCTCGAAGGAGTCCTTATGAAAGAAGGACATGTGATTTTCTACGAATCCATAAAATTGAATGAGCATGAAATCAATTATGTCAACCACGATCTGGATTTGGATGTCATAGTACATGCTTTAAAAATGTGGAGGCATTACCTCCTAGGTAGAATATTTGTGCTCATGACAAACCATAGTGGGTTGAGGTGTTTGTTTGATCAACCAAAACTCAATGCCAGACAAGCTAGATGGATGGCTCTCCTTAGTGAATTTTATTTCGAAATAAAACATATCAAAAGAAAATAAAATAGGGCGGTTAATGCCCTTAGTAGAAGTATGAAAGTGATTCACTTAACAACTGTAAACACTTTTGAATCAGACGTCAAGAAGAGAGTCAAAAGTGCACAAGAAACATATGCATTTTCAAGACTGTGAAGTCATACTTAGAGCAAGAGCCGTAGGGCTGAAGTATGAAGATTATCAATTGTTGAATGATGGCCTACTAACCTACAAAGGTAGGTTGTATATTCCAAATTGTGACGACTTGAAGATGTTCATAATGGATGAACTACACAAAACACCATATATTGGTCATCCTGGTTATCAGAAAATGATCACAGCCACTAGGAGGCTATTTTATTGGCCCAGACTGAAAAGGGACATAGCTAATTACTTAGCTAAGTGTCTAGAATATAAATAGGTTAAGGAAGAGCACCAACATCTAGTAGGGTTGTTGCAGCCCTTGCCAATTCCAGAATGGAAATGGGAAACCATCTCCATGGACTTCATCATAGGGTTACCAAAATAAACCAAACAGAATGATTCCATCATGGTAGTCTTGGACAAACTGACCAAGGCTACTCACTTTATTCCCGTCAATTCAACTTGCAAGGAAATAGATATTGCCAGTATTTTTATGAAGGAAATATTTAGACTACATGGCATGCCTAAAGAAATCATATCCGACCGAGATACAAAATTTACTTCAAACTTTTGGAAATATCAGTTTGTTGGTTTTGAAACTAAATTGTCATTCACTACAAGCTATCAACCTCAAACTGATGGAAAAATAGAGAGGGTAAACCAAGTGTTATAGGACATGTTAAGAATGCATGTAATGCACCAACCCAAGAAGTGGGAAGACTACCTACCACTGGTAGAGTTTGCTTATAACAATGGCTATCAAGAATCATTAAAGATAAGCCCTTTTGAGGCCCTCTATGGTAGACAATGCAATATTCCAATCAACTGGAATAACCCAATAGATAAAATTACAATCGGCCCAAATATGTTAAAGGAAATGGAATAAAAAATAATTCAGATAAAACAAAATCTGAAAATAGCTTAGGATAGATAGAAATGTTATGTAGACAGAAAGAGGACTCCTAGAGAGTTCAAAATAGGGGATCATGTGTATCTCCGAGTTAGACCCAGGAAAAGCTCCTTGAGAATGGGATCTTGTGCCAATATGGCACCTTGATATTGTGGACCCTTTGAAATTCTAGATAGAGTTGGACCTATAGCATATAGACTAGCACTCCCTCCCACAATGAAGGAACATAATTTTTTCCAAGTTTCGTTACTGAAGAAATATGTACATGATTCTAAATATATAATTGATTGGTATGTGATTCAGGTGGAACTAGAGGGATAATTCCTTCCAAATCCACAATGCATAATAGACAGGAAGGAAATCCCACTTAAGAATAGAACCATTGCACAAGTCAAGGTGCAGTGAAAACACTTTGGTCCAGATGAGGCTACATGGGAAATGGAGGATTCCATGAAACATGCATACCCATTTTTGTTTACTTCTGTACATACAGAACACATCAACAGGTACAACATCGGGGACAATGTTCCTTTAAGGGGGAGGGGATTGTAATACCCCCATTTCCCCCAACTTGTAAATATAACTATAACTTTCCTATAGACTATGGGCAGACTGAATATGTGTGGAAATTGGAACTGATGAAACTTTTATTAGAAAAAGTTAATGTAAATATATATGTATTTCATGTTATTGAATAGAATGGATATTTTTTCATAACTGTTGAGGAGGGGGTTTGTCAAGGTATACCATGATGTTATGAGAGAGGTGGTGAGGGGGACCATAAATGGTTGAGATAACCCCCATTAGACCAATACCTTACTGGATTTAAATTATTCAGTCCTTGAACAGTCCTTTGACCCAAAAATAAATTACCAGTGAGGATGGTGGTTGGGAAAGTCCTCATCAAGAGTTAATGAGGAGATGGGTAGAGTACCCATCTGAGAGACTCCCTGACCTAACCATGATTCGGGGATTCAGACCCACATAATATTGTTGAGGAATACAAGAAGAGAAAGGAACTCATGGGCATAAGATATAGCAAGAAAGAGAGAGCACATGTAGCTCTCTGGTGGATGAAGAGAGCAAAAAGTCAAGCTTGTTCTGGGTGCAAGAGGCTGCTAGTAGAATTTTCATTCCATGCTGATAAATGAGGTTGCAGGGAAGACTACAGACCCCATTGATTGGTATAGAGAGAAACAAATTTCCAATTTCTCATGGGAGGAGGAGAGTAATCTCTGTCCCTAGATGTTGTTGATCAAGAAGAAATAATCTCTTTCAGAGCGTCATGGTCTAGCTAGGGGGTGGCCATTGATAAATCCATTCAGGAGTGGTTGTGCCTACGGTTGGGTGAAAACGGGCACCCTTCTCAGCTGTTGCATCATTATCGTGTCTTCTTTTAAGTATTCCTATACTCTATGTATTAAAGTAAAAATGATAGTTGAATGTATGGGTCTATTATTAAATTTACAATGTTTGATTAATCATTAGAAATGCTTATTGTTTTCCTGTAAGTCTCTGTATTTTTCATGTTTTTTCTTTCCCCTGCTTAGCAGCAGGAGATCTATTAGATATAGGATTTCAGAGGATTTTAAGAATAAGCTTACAACATCTGTATTCAATGGAAGGCCCTCATGGAAATTTTCTCTAGACAATGATTCTGTATTATAAGGGTGGTGTCCAGACTTTGTTGAACACCTCCATCATACCTACCCCTCATTTCACCTTCGCAGGTCACTAAGTTCAAACAATGTGGAGGGAAGGTGATCCTTTCAAACCATCTATCCATGTGAATGGGGGATCATGTCCATGACCCTAACCACATAATGACTAAGGGTAGAGCGTTCATCCTCGAGGCTTACCAAGAAACCCATATGACAAAGACCTTGGAACCCTTAGCTAAATTCCGTAAGGATCTAAGATTCGTTTCTGGCTTCAGAACTCCTGAATTTTGGAGCTCAGGGATGCTATGACTTAACAAGCACCAAAAATCCCTAATGTCGGAGTTACAAAGTAACTCGAACCATAGATATGAGGAATTTTGGGGTCCTTCCTAGCCGTTAGATCTAAGTCGCGGTCAGTACAACTTTGACCACTTCGAAAGAAAGGGAGTGTCAAGCAGGGAAAACCCAAAATGTCGTAGTTGAGAATTAATGTGATCCATGGATATAATGATCCTTTGGGACCCTCCTCAACCATCTGATCGACTAGTCTAAAGCACTCCGGTGAAGCCCTACTTCAAAAGATTTGATATGCTGATGAACGAGGATATCATTGAAGTGTCGAAGGCCAAAGTGACGTGGCTTGATGATGTCACCAAGGGTGACCTAGAACCATAATAGGGGTGCCATGTATCACATGTATCTTCCACCAAATGTCTCCCATTGGACCTAGGCCATGGTCAGCCCTGCACTGACCACTTCAAGAGTAAAATGAAAACTACATAGCCAAACTCCTGAACGCCGAAGTCATGAAACGACGAGGATCATCGATCTGAAGAAGCTTCAGGACCTCTCATGACCGTTCGATCTAGACGATGTTGACCACTCTGGGAGGAATAAGGCACAGATTCCCTGAACGTTGAAGTTGCAAAGCAACGAAGGTCATAGATCTGTAGATATACATGGACATGTCACAAGATGTAGATATAAGGGGCATTGGAAGGTTATCACTCCAGAGGGAGGTGGCACGCTGACATCACCCAGGGTGATGTGGACCCACATTCAATGTGTCACGTGTCACCTTGATTCATACTTTTTACAGGTCCTATGAACCTAATAGAATGTGACACGTGTCACCCAATGATGGGGCCACATGTCACCTCTACCATTTTTCGCGTGTCATTCCCCTTGTGCATGAATGCTCAACCAAATTCTGGTGGAGTACCCGAGACTCTGGGAGTTTGGGACTTCGTGAAGATTGGGAGGATGGAACACTAGGGTTCAATCAACTGAAGGCCTAGATCCACCTGTCCTTGCCTCTACGTTTAAAGCATCTCCACGTGTAAGTGTGGACCCTTTTGGAGTCCGGGAATTCATAACTCTAGAGGATTGGAGTGGTGAGCTCGGTGTTGTAGGAAAATCTCCCTGCAGACAAGTAGATCTCCTCTTGAGAGATAGACCCTTAAATCTAAGATAGAATGTGCTTAACATGGACATTGACTTCCTTTTAGATCTAATCAAGTTGATGAACAAAAGAGAAGGAAGAAGGTATGTACCTTATGAACTTCGTTTGTCCCTGCAAGGTCCAGGATGAGCTTCGATCTTGAGCTCCTTGGTAGGTCCTGCAAGACAAACAAAAGTACAAAAGACTTCCTACTCTACTGAGATTAGCTCAAACATAGATCCATCTATTGTAGACAAACTTATATGGAACAAGTACAATTTTGAAAGAAACATGCCAAGCATTGATTGTATTAATGAGAAAAACAATGAAGAATACTTACAACCATAGATGTGAGTGCAACAGCTTCATCAAGCTCTCCTTGTCCAAACCCTTGCTTAAGTAGTCCACACACATAATGTTGATGTTCCAAATGACATCTTCCTTATGATATCATAAGTTAGATGCTTCACAATACTTTCCCCTCACTTCTCATGAGATCATAAGTTTGGTATCTCTAAACTCCTCTATCCCCCCCTCCTCCATGGAAATCCCTCATTATATAGGATTTGGAGGCTTAACCAACATGGAGAGGATCTCTCATCAGATCCACTAAGAAAGGGATCTCTAAGATATTTAGGGAGAAAATATCTCTTAAGGATTTTGGGGAGGAAATATCTCTCAAGGATTTTAAGGAGGAAATATTTCAACCATCCATGAGATCCTCCACCTTCCCTAAAAAATAGGAAACCAAATGTGAGGTGGATTCTCACACTTAATTACTTTTGTTTCCATGGATATTAATAATAATTCATGTGCACTTGGTTCTCACACTTAATCAATTTCTTTTCCATGAATATTGATAATAATTCATGTGTACTTGGTATTTTGGCCTTCATGTAATATATCCCTCCTCCACATTGACTAGGGATTGTGACATAGGTTATTCCATGGTGTTAAGGTGTATGAGACACTTATATGACACTTTACAACACTTAGGGCGAGGTACCTAGGTGTGCAAATTTCATGTGTAACAGAATGCCCCCTAAAGTGTGAGGTCAGAAGAGAGAATGATGGCTAAAACACTTTACAAATCTTTAAAGCAAGGGTGTGGACTCGGAGAACCTGGTAGAAGCTGAAAACAACCATCAAAAAAATGTTATAACATGTTTCAAACCCAAGGTAGGCATACCTATGCTTGAGTGATAAAAGACTTTCAAGGTATGGATGCCATAAAATACAATGCAGATCCATAATTATATTGACAAAAAGGTATAGCCACTGAAAATACACTGTGGATCTATACTCCCATGACCTGAACTGATCGTAGCCATGAAGAATACACAGTGGATCTACGATATGACAAGACATAGCCACGACCAATACAAAGTGGATCTATGTGATAGTATATGTATCAATGTTCAAGAGAAACTCCGTCGCAACCTGGGCAAAGTACATATCAGAGTGATCACTCAACCCAGGGTCTTCTTACCGATCTCGATGTAGTACAAATCTAATGATGTGATAGATGTCCTGATGTTGAACATGGCAGAAAACACTTGATTACCGGTCAATGATGTAAACCGTTAACAAGTGCGAGGGAGGTCACCGTTGATGTCAATGATTCCCAAGGTACTCTAGTACATTCCAACGAATGTGAATGGATGAGTTGAAGTCAAACATCCATGGAATCATCCGATCAGAGTTCAATGGTGTAAACCCATTGTCGAACGAGAGGAGGCCTGCCATTGAGGCATGCAGGTCCAAAAGTACTAATTGGTTTCTAAGTCTAGTTCTTGGATTATGTGTTGAAGTCGACAGGAATATACTCGTCGAAGGAGGGCCTTGATGTATCCCCCATCAATGACATGAAACATACACAGAGATGTAATTTGGTAGATCAAATGAACATGGAATGACATGGGTATTGAGACAAGGTATTTGTGATGGTTGACTCTCGAGGCAGATACTTCCCTTGAACACTAAGGAACAACAGTAGAAACATGACATGGACCAAAACACGATGATGCAGTGGATACTATGACTTTCGTCGAGTGACCCAAAGGAGTAAGAAAAACTCAGAGGATTGGTTCAGTGCAGAGTTTCAGTGGATTAAGATGTGCGCAAAGACAAAGTGTCGTGTTCAAGGGCGACTCTAAGAGTTACTGGTAATGTTCTCAAAAACTGCTTGGCTTGCTTCCTTCAATTTTCCCCCCATCCAGATAGATGAGTACCTCTTTGTAATTTAATGAGCTCGAGGAGGGTAACACATTCTCTATAAAACTCACCTTCGGTAAGTCCCTCTTCCTTTGTTTAACGAACTGGAAGAAGTAAGATTTCAGTCCCATATGGGCCCTTCAGTGTATGATGGTTTAACGAGTCCAGAGAAGGAAAACTCGGTGGTTTTTCATATTTAGAGAGTCTGAAAAAGAAATTAAAGACGACTCCATTGTTGTCCTTTTTCATAATGTTAGTCTCACGAGGCCGAAAAAGAGATAAATTATCACTCGAAAGACGCCCTTTCAAACCTTTTAATGAGTGGGAAAGGAAGCAAGATCACTCGACAATATTTTCACGTTTAGAGAGTCTGAAAAGAGCTTAAAGAAGACTCTAGGGGGTTCCTTTTTCGTATATCCATGCGATCCCAAAAAAGATATAAAAGGTTGCTTAGTTACATTCTCATTTTTTTACGAGCGCGAGAAAGAACAAAGACTAAGCTCGGTACTCTACCCCTAGCTTGAAAGCTAGTGGCTTGACTCTAGAATGATCATCAAAGGTTGGAGATATTCCCCCCAAGCTTCAATTCATTCACCGACTTTGAGGTTGTCACCAATTTCTGTGCTAGATGGAGAAAAAGGATACAGGTGGATGAAATGAAGGTTCAAATACGAGACCTAACGAAAGACTCGACTCGACATCTATGAGATCTGGCGAAAGATTCGACCTGATGAGAGAGGTGACTGTTTCATTTTTTAACGAGCTTGACATAGGAAAAGAACTATGCTCAAGGCTTTGTCTTCAATCCTTGGATTTATGTTTCATTTTTTAACGATCTTGCCACATAAAGAAAAACTATGCTCAAGGTCGTTGTTTCATTTTTTAATGAGCTTGCCATAGAGAAGCAAAACTATGCTCATACTGTTGTTTCATTTTTTAACGAGCTTGCCACAGAGAAGAGAAACTATGCTCATTCACTCTTCTTGATCATGGCTTCCAAGAGGATAATTCTCTGGAAGGACACCATGTCAAGGGACAAAACTTGGTCATGGCTTCCAAGATATCTTCACTGGATGGAAGAACAATGCTTTGGAAGGAACACATGTCGAGGGCCGCAATAGGGGTAAGGAGATCAGGCTCCAATATCCCTACCGAAGAGATCACCATGTCAACTACCAAATCTAAATCATCGGAAGTTGAAGTCATGGGAGACAATGCCACATAATTAACACGTGGCAGGGGTGATACTGTCTACATATAAGAGCCATTTAGGGAGGTAATCCAGTCAAGACCGATGAATGAAAGTTGATCAATAGTCACAATTATTCCATCGTGAGGGAAAGATATCACGCGGAAAAGAGTGGATACAATAGCTTTCATGGAATAGACATAATCCTGCCCAAGGAGTAAAGAGAAATCCAAGGGGTCTTGGACTACCATGACATCAATAAAGACAGTTTTCCCTCCCAAAGTTACAGGAAACTGATGAAGGGTCCCTAATGGTTGGCTGGTTTTTCTGTTAAAAGATAACATATTCTTTGTAACCGACGCAATCTGAGGACAACCAAAAGCGTGCCAAGCAACAAAAGACAAAATACTAACAGACACACCTTCATCTATCAGCGTTTGAAGAATGTCCCGACCACAAACTTGTACTGTAATCTGGAAAGGAATTTGAGAGGGAAGACGAGGTCCAGTTAGCGCACCCCAATAAAAAATGATGGACTCATTACTTGGAGGGGGTTTCATGGGAGAATGAGGAATGCCCCCCAGCATGGTAGATTCTTTATCAATGAGAAAAATGTGGATAGTATCGGATTTACTCTCTAGAAGGAGAGTAGGATCGACCAATGATGGACTTGGATCGACCAATGGTGGACTTGGATCGACCACTTTGGCACTCTTTAGAGGAAGAGTTGGATTGAATGATGATGTAACTAGAGCAACCACTTTGGCACTCTTCATATGAAGGGTGGGACTGACTGAGGAAGGGAATGGCTTAGTCACTTTGGCACTCGTCAAGGGAGGAGTGGGATCGATCAATGGAAGAATCGGATCGACCACTTTGGTGTCACCCTCTAACGGGAGAGTGGGATCATCCAAGGATGGAAACATATCAACCACTTGGGTTACACTCTTTTGATGAACAATGGGGCTGATCGATGATGGAACTGGATCAACTACCTGGGTTTGTGGTTCAATCGAGGAGGAAACTAGATTGACCATCTGATCAACCGGAATGACCGGGGATGAAACTAGATTGACCAGTCCATCAACTAATGATGGGTCAAGGGAAATATTACGATAACCTTTTGAAAGTTGAGGTTTTTCCAAAAGCGAAGAAGCCTCGTCCATACGAGGACAAAGGAGAGAGTAATGATCATCGTTACATAACATGTAAGGGAAGTTGATAGTTTTATTCTTCTTATGAGCCTTAACATCACTAGTTGACGAGGTATCATCGACATGACCGACAGAGGTCGATGACGTGGAAGACCACATTTCTAAGACCTTGATAAGATCGGGGAAATCTCTTAGAAATTGGTCACCCTTACAAAGGATGCAAGGGAATTTGGGTTTCAGATTCTTCATTTTAATCTTGTTGACATCATCAACACTCCCAGTACTATTAACAATAGTTGGTTGCTTAGATCCAACATCGGATGTTGTTGGAGATTTGGTCCTTTTCGGGCTCTTCTTCTTCTTCTCTTTCCATTTCTTCTTCTTCTGATCAACCTGGATACTTGCTCTAGAGATTTCTCTAGGCGAAGAAGGAGAAAGGGAAGGAGACTTGATGGGTGAAGAAGGAAAAAAGTCAACATGAGGTTGATGTGTGGGTGGTGTACTGACATCTAAAGTATTAGGTGCAGTTGAAACATTGGGAGGATTCGAGATCACCGGAGTGGGGAACAACCAAACTGGTAATCTGATGGTGAGTCTTGGAAGACTCAGTGTGGCAATATACGGAGGACCAAAGTTTCCAAAAGAAGGAAAGGTGTAAGGTTCCCCGGGACAAGGGGTCCCTCTATTGGTACTCTCAGGAGTTGACACCATTAATACTGACTCGACGTAAGGTCCACTAAGTAAAACAAACAACGTATGTTATGAATCTGAGAAGCAATCAATCAAACAAACCTTCCTACGATGAAACCTCTAGTTGTTGATGAAATCCAACATCTCGAGATCAAAATAGGAAGGGGGGGAATAAAGCTGGTGGATCAGTTACGTTGGCGACCTGCTTAACGGACTTACGCCTTGGTGCAAGATTCCACGCAATAATTGTGGATTTACCCTCCAAGGGAAGTCTCACTGTACCTGGAGCAGACATCGGGGTCCTTGGAGGGTAAATCCACAATTACTGTGTGGAAGTTTGCACCAAGGCGTAAGTCCGTTAAGCAGGTCTCCATTGTAACTGTTCCACCCTATCCCTGCCCCTTCTGGACTTGATCACGCGATGTTGGATTTCATCACCAACTAGTACGGTCATCGAGAGAAGGTCTTGTTTGCTTGGTTGTGATTCTTAGATTTATATTAGCACATGCTATTTCTTTTCGGTAGTTGGCCATAGATTTCTTTCGCCGACTCTTTCTCACCAACATCGACCCTCCACACCATTCACGGAGGCTACAGGGACTTACTCCAGAAAATATGGAAGGAAACACTCCTTTACCCCCTCATTCTATGGAGGAATATCCTCAATAGAGCGAGGTTCAAAACACTACAACTTCTCAGGAAGAAGTTCCCACTCCTTTAGAGAATTTTCGAATTGTTTCAGAATCTCCGGAAGCTTTTTTCATTCCAGAGGAATATGAACGACGTGTCCTTCAACTGAATTCCTCTGGTGAATTTGTCATCGTCAATCCTTCTGACATTCCAACTGGGTCTCATCAAAACCCTTTAGTCGATGACCCTTTTTGGACCGCAGACATTGTTCGAAGTCCACCATGCCTGGTGCAAGATCTTTATGGAACAGAGGAAGGTGTCGATGCGCCCATCTCCTACACTGTACCCCTAAACCATTTTACTGGTACCACCATTTTTATAGCCACACCGCCCGTTGGTCCGAGCACATCGTCTGTTGGCCCAAGGTCTACTCTTCCCCTCCAGACGGCCCAATCTACAATAGTCCCTCACATTTTGACTATTCCCGTCGGTAATGCGGTGGTCAACCAAGCTGCGATTGGCACACCTCTAACACCAAGACCTACACTCCCTTTTGGGTACAGGGCACTAAATGCTTTCACTGCCACTACTACCCAAGCCACTACTACCCAAGTTGTACCAGGGAGTTCCATACCTATCCAACAACCTGGAGGGGCCGGTCTTGGTGGTCCTAATCCGCTCGGTGGCATGGGTCAGTCATTTACGTCTGGTTCTCAAATTTCGGGAACTCTACCTCAAACTGGGGGGCATCCTCCCACCAGAGGAAACATTCCATATGGGGGGCACCCTCATGCTGGGCGGTAGCCTCAAGTCGAAGTCTACCATCAACCATATGGACAAAATGCATCTGCCACACCTAATCCGTGGCACATTCCTTTTCCGGGAAACCCACAATTCTCGGCAGGACAAAATTCTCAGACTCCACAACAACCTCTTCATGGAAAAATGCCAAACCCAACCTATAACCCACAAAACCCATCCGGTTATCCTCCACTCACACATGCTTCTCAAAACACCTCAAATCCTGTATACCTTGGTCAAAACCAACCTCATACAAGGGGGCCCACTGGTTACAATTATCCACATAACCCAGTGATTGGCCCCACTGGTGTCCCCATGCCACACCAGCATTACCCACAGGTTAACCGACAACTACCTTTTCTAGCTACCCTGGACCTTCCAGACTTGTCTCGGTTAACGAATGATCCTATTTATCATTCTCCAGTTTGGCCAGCTATTCCATCTAAACTTCCTTTTGATATCCCAAAATTCGACGGAAAGTCCGGAGAAGACCCAAGATACCACGTGATGAATTTCCATTTGTGGTGTTCATCCAACTCCCTCATGGACGATTCTATTCGTTTGCATCTTTTCCAATGAACACTTACAGGTTCCGCAGCAAAATGGTATATTGAACTACCATGCGCATCGTTTCACGATTTCAACTCCCTCGCCATGTCCTTCCTCACACACCTCCAACTACCCATTCGATACGAGATGGGTACAGAACTATTAACCTCCCTTCGTCAGACAACTTCTGTACATATCTCCGATCATATTCACGAATGGAGACGATGACAAAGGATAATCAAAGAGGTCAGTCCTAACCAATTGTTAGCGGAATGGTTCACTAAATCATTGTTACCCCAGATTGCTCGTGATGTTTCCATGGGTGGCGTAGTCACCAAGGAAGAATCCATTACCCGAGCTCAGTACTTAGACTTAGTCTATTCACAATCCGATACTCTATACGAGTGGATACCAAATGCTACCCATGCCACTAACGATCCATCCAAACCATCGTCTGCTTCCCACGCGGATGGAGTTATTGGCTCCATCAAAACCCAATCTACTACCCAGTTGGCTGGAACGATTCAGCGGCCCGCTTCGACAGCCTCTCCTAGCTCGACTAGACCCTCTTCTACCCCCCTCAAACTCAGGTCTCTAATGTGAATGCAATCAAATCGACCCCTTCACAACAACTTGGGGGCAAGAATAAAGCGAGAAACAAACCAAAGAAAAACAATAACAACGAACAACCAAAAAATCAACCGCAAACCCCTGCTGCCGGAAAACAACCACAACGAAAACCAAAATTCCCATGTCTCATTTGTGGTGATGATCACTACACCCAAGACTGTCCACATCGCGATGAAGTGGCCAAAATTTTCAAGGGAAATTCACAACCCGCTGTGCTTACTCAGCCTTTTCCACAGCAGCAATCTTTGGTTGCCCAAACCCCCATGCCTGGGGGCAGTTCCAACCAATCCCATGATGAGGCCTCGACAAGTGCCCACATTTACATGTTTAACGGGGTTAATCTAACCACTCGCACTGTGACATATGACATGCCAGTTAAACCTGATAAGCCGAAGACTGCTAACGGTTCTTCGCCGGACCCGTTACCATCCTCTGTTAATCCTCCATCTGTCAACCCTCCATCTGGGCCACTTTAGATTGAAAAACCTTCGTTTGACTCTATCTTATGCCCTCCTAAGAGCACCATCTTGAAATCCACCTTCAATTCTAATTCATGGGCCGCCCAAAATTACAATATTGTAGAAGATTTGGCCCAAGCCCCGTGTGTTATGTCTGCCTTGGAAGTTCTACAACATTGTCCCAGCCAACGTAGAACACTCTTAGCTGCTATCAGCTCTTTTGATCCAGAGTCATCAAACAACCTCACATTTAATCTAGATGATCATCAACTGCGACTCTCCCACCAGCTAGCTTTTCAAATCGATGTTGTTGTTCATAATCAACAAATCCACCGAACTATCCTGGATGAGGGAGCGTCTACCTGTGTCATGTCTCTAGCTTGTTGGAAAGGATTAAAATCACCTACTCTTAACAAATCCCCTACGATGTTACGCGCTTTCGATGGGCGAGGTTTTCATCCTCATGGGTTATTACAATCCCTAGCCGTTCAGTTGGGTGGCAAAACCATTACCGTTGATGTCAAGGTGGTCGATGCTCCCCTCGATTACAACCTATTACTCGGAAGAAGTTGGTTCTACACTATGACTGTCATTGCCTCGTCAGTGTTTTGATGTGTACAATTCCCCCATCAAGGCAAAATTGTCACCGTCGATCAGCTTGATTTCTGTACACTCGACACTCGCATCCCTGCCACCAACAACATTCCTTTTTTGGGAGACCACCCAGTTACGTATGAAAGCGTTGGTGTTGGATTATTGAAAGATTATATCCTTATGGGTACTTTCCCTACACCACTTCCACCTACCGTGCATCATATTGCTGTCGTCAATATGATCTCGACTATACCTTATCAATCCTTGGAATCATTTGATCCTTGGCTTGTACCTAGTCCCCTGGAATTCGATGTGCTCGGTGACACTATGCCACTTAGCCCAGCCGAGGCCACATACGTAGCTATCCAATCTGCCTCTCCCTCTTCGAACAATTCACATTCATTGGCACCCGATGCCTACTCGGTGCCCTCATGGTTGGATTCCCTATCGTCTGTCGTTGATTACATTTCCCAAATTTTTCCTTCGGATGAATCTATTATGGAAATGCTTAGCATTGATGATCTGCCTTGGGATGATAACCATCATCGATCCTCTTTTCTTCCGCCTTTGGAAGAAATTCACCAAGACATACATTCTATCTTCCCTCCCGATGTTACCGATGCTTCGCAATCTCCCATCCTCACACAAGATACTCTCTCTGAGGGGAACATGGGTAACATCTCTACTATGATCGTTATCGACATCTCGATCAAAGAAGGTGTCGTGGAAAACATCAACCTCGGTGCTAATTGCACACCCGAGGAAGTGGTATCTTACACTGCTTTGTTCAAGGAATTCCGCGATCTCTTCGCATGGAGCTACCAGGAGATGCCAGGGATCGACCCTTCAATCATCGTACACAAAATCAAAACTTACCCTGACGCGAAACCGGTTTGACAAAAACTTTGCCCGGTTCATCCCAAGAAAATCGCAGCTATAAAGGCAGAAGTTGAAAAACTTCTAAAATATGGCTTTATCTACCCTGTCCCTTTGACAGAATGGGTCTCCAACCTTTGTCTGGTTGCCAAAAAACAAGGGACCATCCGTCTTTGTGTGGACTATCGAGATCTCAACAAAGCTTTTCCTAAGGACAACTACCCTACGCCCTTCATCGACTAAATCATCGATAATTGCGCGGGGAGCGTAATCTTCTCTTTCATGGATGGATTTTCTGGGTATAACCAGATTGAAATCTTACCTGTTGATCAACATAAGACAGCCTATATCTGCCCATGGGGGACTTTCTCTTATTGAAAGTTACCATTTGGCCTAAAAAATGTTGGTGCTACTTTCCAGCGGGCCATGTCGTACGCGTTCCATGATATCAAGCATATCGCAGAGCCTTACCTTGACGATTTACCCACCCATTCATCTAATCGATCTGATCATATCGATCACTTACAGGTGATCTTTCTTCGATGTCGGTTCTACTGTATTCTCTTGAACCCCCACAAGTGCATTTTCGCCGTCGAATCCGGTCGACTCCTCAGTTTCATTGTCTCAAAAGACGAGATCTGGGTGGATCCCTTAAAGATCAAGGCCATTCTAGCCTTACCCCCACCTACCAATTTAACCCAACTCCAGAGTTTGCAAGGCAAAGCAAACTTCCTTCGCCGTTTCATCTACAACTACGCCGAGATAACTAAAGGATTCATGCGGTTACTCCAGAAGAACACCCCTTTCATCTGGGATGACACTGCCCAACGGTTATTCGATGCTCTCAAGCACGCCTTGACCCACGCTCCCTTGTTACACCCTCTGGAGTACACAAAGGACTATATCATTTACTTGGCCGCCTCCACTTCCACTATTGCGATGGTGCTAGTTCAGGAGGACCCTAACGGTGAAGAACACATGATTTACTATCTGAGCAAGAGTCTATCTGGACCCAAGCTCCGATATTCACATGTCGAGAAACTGGCTCTGGCAGCCATCATCGTTGTCCAAAGATTCCGTCATTACATCTTATTACGCACCACCACGGTGATCGTAGAATCCAACCCCATGTACCACGTCTTGACGCGTCAAGTACTTGGGGGAAAATATTCTAAATGGATCGTTATTCTTCAAGAATTCGATCTTGAGTTTACGAAGGCTAAAGCCAAAAAATCCATGGTGTTTGCAGAGCTTATCTGTGCTCTTCCTCGTGCCGATGAAAACATTGAACCTAGAGATTCTCTCCCCAATGAATCTCTCTTCCTCATCAACACCTTTGATCCTTGGTACGAAGACATTCTCCTCTTCCTTCAAACCCAATGTTTTCAACCCGACATCTCTCGTGAAGCGCATCGACGCATTCGTCACCACTCTTGTTGTTATCTCATCATCAGTGACACCTTGTATCATCGTGGTATTGACACCATCCTTCAGAGATGTTTGATTCACGAGGAGGCTGAATGCATTTTAAACGATTGTCACCTTGGTGCCTATGGAGGTCACCATTCCGGGATCACCACAGCCCAAAAAATCCTACGTGCCGGCTACTTTTGGCCCTCGATTTTGAAAGATTGCATCGAGGCTGTCAAAAAATGCCCACCCTACCAAGTCTTTAACAAGCAGACATGCACCCACCCTACTGCGCTGCACCCCATTATCGCCATCGACCCCTTTGCTAAGTGGGGCATCGATTTCATGCAGTGTAAGCCTACCTCAACTGGGGGGCACGGTTACATCATTGTCGCCATCGAATACTTCACCAAATGGGCTGAGGCCATGCCTACCTTCCTGAACGATGGTCGTACTGCAGCTCTGTTCCTTTTCAACCATATCATAACTCATTTTGGTGTACCACATGCCATTGTCACTGATCATGGTGCACACTTCAAAAACCAGATGATGAGAGAATTACATGTCAAATTGGGTTTTCGCCATGAATAATCATCCCCTTACTACCCTTAGGCTAATGGACAAGTTGAAGCCATCAACAAAGTCCTAAAAACCATGATTCAACACATGGTAGGGGAAAACAAGACATCATGGCATTTACAACTTTTCTCCGCTCTCTGGGCCTATCGCACTTCTGTGAAAACCTCAACTGGATTTACTCCTTTCCAGTTGGTATATGGCATTGAAGCCGTCCTACCAATCAAGTGTGAGATTCCATCACTCAAACTGAAAGTAGAACTCCCGCCCCATACTTTTGCTGAAGAAGAATGATTCTTGTATTTATCCAAGCTGGACGAAACACGTCGTGATGCTGCTCTTGTTAATGAGGCACATCAAAAATGAATTAAGAATCAATACGACAAATTTGTCCACCCTCGGACTTTTGCAGAAGGAGACTTAGTCCTCATTTACGACCAAGATCACGATAAATTGGGGACAGAAAAGTTAGAACCTATGTGGCACGGTCCTTACATTGTGAAGCATGTTCTACATAGACGTGCTTACGAACTAGTAGATCATGATGGAATTTCCCTGGGAGAGCCCCGAAATGGGATTTACCTTAAAAAGTACTATGCCTAGATCACCTAGCATCTGTACTTTCTACATTATTGTATTTTAGTTTGGTGTGTCTATTTATTTTGCGTGCTCGAGTCCTTACCGTTTCCACTCATGACTGTGCTTGTGTTTTCATGCGCAGATGACGTATTCCTTTCCTATCTTTTTTGGGTTCGTGGATGGCGCTAGTAGACATACCTGGAACATTGCTTAGACAACATGGGTTATTTACCAATTTGACGAGGTGGTGAGTTCAGGAGGTATCTGCTTAGGACCAGCAACCAACAATATGGAAGAATATCACGCTGTCATTGGACTGTTGACCCAAGCCTCCTCTCTAGGTATCTCTCGTATCATTATTTACTTAGACTCCCAACTCGTGGTCTATCAACTCAACCATATCTACGCTATCTGTAGTCCTATCCTGCTACGTCTCCACTTACAATTTCACCGTCTTGAACGAATGTTTGATTACATTTAATATAGACACATTCCAAGAGAACTTAACAGTGTTTCGGATTCATTAGCTAATTATATCATGGATCGGTATCTTTCCCACATATAAGATTTAAGGAAAGCAAAACTGTACATTACATGTAAATTAAAACACATCACAGACATCATCATGTACAAATCATTGGCACTGTAAAAACTCAAAACTGTATATATATATATGGCATGACTGAAATGTTTGGATTACATCAAAAAGTATGTAGAAGAGAAAAATATTGGGTCTTTACACCCATACAACGTCTCCTGACAAGGCATACAAAAAGATGATCACCGGAGAGACTCTAATCTCCCTGCACTACATTGTGCTATGAGTAATACATCACCGCACGCACTACACGCCTCAATAGAGAATTGATATTCTCTGGTACTCCCACAGTGTGCCTTTGCAGATGTAAAGGCACTTCTCCCCTCCGTAAAGGAGGAATGCCCATCGTGAGGCCTTGGAGGTTTCTCTCAACCTCCCAGAGACCTATCACTGGTACTGGTAGATCTGCTGCAACCAGAATGTCCCCGCGACGTCTTGGTACTGGTATATCGACCGGGCGCACTGCTCCCTTGTCTGCATGTTGAAAACAATACATCTGTTAAAACTCCTCTACATACCCAAAAAATATATATACATTAAAAACTCAAAAAAGAAACAAAACTAGACGAGGTATGGCTCAGTCTCTTACCTGACACATCCCAGTCTTCCCCCGTAGGAAAAATCAAATCCATGCTCCCACGAAAATCTACCTTATCATAAGGGAAGTCCTTTATCCAAATATATTTCCGTCTCATCCAGGCAAAGAAATCGCCAGTAAAATGGAACTCTGACTCCGATACTAGCCTTGGAGACAGACTAGTCCACCTCTCCATCCTCGGTTCATCCACTGGTCACATCGCCAGTGCTATCTGAGGCTGCATCTGGGGGATGTGCTCTAGAAAAAATGAGACCAAAAATGAGCCGTAACCAAACTGCTTCTATCCTGTCCTACACCGTGAAATCTGTTCCTTCACATTTCGAAGGAACCCTTCACTCCAGTTGAACAGTGTTGGTTCCAAACACTGAACACCATAAGCCACCTACGATCTTGATGCCAGAGCGCTAGTACTACCCGTCACGCTCGTGATAGAAAACAGTATAGACCGGAGGGGCAGCTCTCGAATATCCTTTATAGGGATTCTACCCCCTACCAGTCTTGCTCTTGGGATACAGTGGTGTGCCAGATACACGTCCACTTGCTTGGGTAGCGCTCTCTGCCTGGTAAAAGATATGGGGACCCCTATTTTCGAGAGGCCAGTCAAAAAATACACATCTTCTAACTCAATGGTTAAAAGCTGGGTGCCAATCCGGAATCCTTGCTCTGCAACATCCCATAGGCCGATCATATGCTCGAGCAATAACATATCATTCTTCATTTTTTGCAACTTGAAGAATTTGAGCAAGCCAGAAGCTCTCAACGTGGCCCATGTGCGGGGACTCCGCAAGGAAGCTAAGTCATCCATCTCATGTTATCTTTCTTTCCACTCAATCATGGTCGCCGAAGTTACCTACAAAACAAAAAAATATAAAGAAATCCATTATTTCCACGTTTTGGCAATTTCGGCAATTTTCAAAAGAAATTTAAAACATGAAATAAGATGCCCATATCATTTAAGAGTGACCACACATTCTTTTATAACCATTACACCCTCCTTTAAGCATTTAACATTCATCAAACAACAATAAAGACATTTAAAAAATCAAAATGACTTTGTGGCTGCGTGGGCATACGTGGTGGTTTTCTCATGGATTCCTTACCAAAAAATGACGTATCTAATTGAATTTTGAGGCGTTGGCATCTTAGCCATCCTCTTCTAGAATGTTTTTTCAAAAAAGAATCCCATTTTCCCATTAATTTTTAAAGAGGCCGATTTGGTTCTATTTGGGGCAACTTAGGGCTTCATATTTTAAAATAAATGATGCTATGAAAATGAATACTAAACCATGTAATTGAAAAAATAAGAGATGGATATTTACCTCGTCCGAACGACAAGTGAAACGGTCAACCGTAGCTTCGGCAGCAAACAAAACAAGATCCGCTTCAAAATGAGAATCTCCACTACTCCACAATCCTTGTGCAAAATGAAATGGTAAATGAAATTTTCATTGTATTGTTATTTATAAATTTTCATTTTTCATAAGGTATGGTCATTTATGGGTTTCTCTAATAACATAATGGCTTAACTAAACCCCTGGTTTGTAGTTCTGACATCGCATGTTTCCTGGCAGTTCTAACGGATGATTTACCTTGTCATACTTATGAGCATAGTCTTAGTTCATTCTCGAGCTCGAAAATATGAGAAGGTAACCGGGTAAACTTTTATCTCTTTTTTGGACCCGTACGGATATACGAACACAAGAAAAAGGAACCCCCCTGGAGTCTCCTTTAGACCCTTTTCAGACTCTCTAAATATGAAAAGATTGTCGAGTGACCTTGCTTCCTTTCACACTCGTTAAAAGGCCAGAAAGGGCGTCTTTCGAGCGATAGTTTATCTCTTTTTCGGTCTTGTTAGACTACTGTATGAAAAAGGAACTGAGAGAGTTCTTTTTTAAGTGTTTTTCCAAACTCTATAATCCCGAAAAACCTTCGAGTTTTCTGTCTTTGGACTCGTTAAAGCACACATCGACAGGCCCACATGGGACTGAACCCTTACTTCTTCCGGTTCATTAAACAAAGGAAGAGGAACTTACCGAAGGTGAGTTATATGGAGCATGTGTTATCCTCCTCGAGCTCATTAAATAAAAAAGAGGTACTCATCCATCTGGATGGGGGAAAAATTGAAAGGAGCAAGTCAAGCAGTCTCTTGAGAACATCATCTAGAACTTCTTAGAGTCACCCTTGAACACAACACTTTGTCATTTGCATGCATCATAATCCGCTGAAACTCTGTACTGAGCCAATCCTTTGAGTCCCTTTCACTCCTTTGGGCCACTCGACGCAAGTCACAGTATCCACTACATAAGTGTTGGTCCACATCATGTTTTTCTGTTGTGCCTCAGTGTTCAAGGGAAGTATCCGCCTCGAGAGTCATCCATCCCAAATATCTTTCCTCAAAACCTATGTCAGTCCATTTGATCCTCCAATTTTATCTCTATGTTCATTTCGTTTCATTGATGGGGGATACATCAAGGCCCTCCCTCGATGAGTCTATTCCTGTCGACTTCAACACATTATCCGGGAATCAGACTTAGAAACCAGTTAGTACTTTGGGACCTGCATGCCTCAATGGCAGGCCTCCTCACATTCGACAGTAGGTTTACATCATTGACCTCTGATCGAATGATTCCATGGATGTTCGACCTCATCTCATCTATTCACATTCGCTGGAATGTACTAGGGTACCTTGGGAATCATTGACATTAATGGTGATTTCCCTCGCACTTGTTAATGGTTCACACCATTGACCGCTAATCAAGTGGTTTCTGCCGTGTTCGACATCAAAACATCTATTCACATGGTTAGAATAGAACCACATTGAGATTGGTAAGAAGACCCTGGGTTGAGTAAACCACTTTGATATATGCTTTTCCTAGGCTGTGAAGGAATTTCTATTGGACAAAGAACACATACACTGTTACATAGATCCACTTTGTATTGGTCGTGGCTATGTCTTGTCATCTCGTAGATCCACTGTGTATTCTTCATGGCTATGATCAGTCTGAGCCATGAGTATAGATCTACATTGTATCTTTGGTGGCTATACCTTCTTATCAATACAATTATGGATCCACAATGTATTTTATGGCGGCCATATCCTGCAAGTCTTGATCACCCAAGCATAGGTATGCCTGCCTTGGGTTTTGAAACATGTTATGATATTTGTTGGATGTTTGTGTGCAGTTTTCGTCAGGTTCTCTAAGTCTATACCCTTGCTTGAACGTCTACAAAGCATTTCAGTTATCAGTTCGCATCTTCTAACTTCATGCTTTGGGGGGAAATCTGTTACACGTCAAAATTACTCAACTGGATAAGTGTCGCATGTTCCTCTCAATTGTCGTAAGTGTCGCATATTCCTTACAACTTTCGCAAGTGTCGCAAGTTGTTCACAAGTGTCACACACAATGTTCAATCACATTTCCATAACGACGACACTAAGGAGGCACTTAAAACATCTCATACACTTAATTTGGAGAAGGAGAATTGGTTAACTGAAGTCACAGAACTCTTAACACCCGAGAAGAGCTCTTAAACAAGGGTTTTGAGGGTGAGCGCTCCCCTACAACAGCCTTAGGAGCACTGGCGCTCCCCTATAAGGCCTCAAGGAGCATTATAATGCCTATCTACCCCTCTGAAGGAGCGCTATCCACCTTTGGAGCACTGACGCTTCCCTCAAGCTTCCTAGGGAGCGCTACAACGCTCTGATGCCCATTTTGAGGGAGCGCTGCCTAATCTGAGGTAGTAGTTGGCCCGTTGAGGAGAATAAGGAGAGGATCTTTCAAGTTTAGAAGGCAGTTGCATTCGAATTTTTGGTTCCATCAGGAGATCCTTGATCTAAGGAGGAAGTTCCTAGCTTGTTATAAAGATAACTCAAGAGGTTAAGCTCCTCTTAACCTATATAAGCAAGCTCTATGATGGTGAAAAATGGGGGAAGAATTGCTAGCATGAAACCTATGATCTCATAGGAAACACACAGTCAGCCAAAGGAGAGTGATCAGTGAAGTTGCTGTCATCCAGGTTGTGGATCTTTCGAGCAAGGGTTAGACAAAGGGGACTTGACGAAGTTGTCGCATTCGCATCTACGATTGTAAGTACTGCTATCGTTATTCTCATTAATATGACACGCTTGGCCTGTTTCTTTGTAGTTTGTGTCTGATGTTACATGAACTTATCATTGATAGATAGATCGGTTTTCAAGCTAATATCAATAGAGTAGGAAGTGGTCGTATCTTGTTTTCCTACAAAACTCAGCGAGGAGCAACGGATTGGAGCTCAACTCGGAGCGTGCAGGGACAAACGTCGATAAAAAGGTACTTTTGTTATCTTTCCTTCTCATGTGTTAGTTTGTATAGATTTGAAAGGAATTCAGTGTCCACGTTAAGCATTTTCTGTCTTAGACTTAAGGTCAAGCTCTTTGAGGCAATCTATCTGTCCGTAGGGAGATTTTCCTACAACACCGGACCCTGGGCGGGTATAGTTGACACTCTAGTCCAAACGTAAGGGCAGGGTATCTATCTTGAAATCAACTTGAAAGGCTTCCACTCAACATTATGGGTGTACCTTCAAGTGATCCCCATAATACGATCTGACTACTATAATCAGTCAAACCATGAAGGGATAATCTTCGTATCTTTCCTAAGTTCGACCTCGTTCGTAAGCCCTGTGTGAGAGGGGGATCCGAGAAATCCTATATGGAAATTGGATTTCACTCTCCCTACTGCAAGACACTAAGTTTGTTTGATAGCTTTGGAAAGTTATCCTTTCAACCTATTCCAAAGCCCTACACCTTAAACTAATCTAGGTTTTCTAACAAAGATGTAAAAAGTCTGATAAATTTTAGTTTAGCATTGATTTTAGTGGTTGTTATTTACTCAGAGGTGTATGAGAGTGAAGATTGATGATATTATGACTCAGTTCCCAAAACATGCATAAGAAATTAGAACCGGTCTTTTCTTTCAATGAATGTCTATTTAAGGGAAGGAGAAGGATTTTACTTTCACTGTCAAACACTGGGATGAAATGACCTCATGCAATAGTCCTCAATAAGGAATCCAATGCAATGCTAAAATGTTTATATGTGACTGATAACCAGTAGATGTAAAGCTTCCTATGCTAATCGGACTTCAAGAGTTGTGAGATTTAAGCAATCTAGAAGTAAACTTCAAACAAACCAAAATACACCCTTGTTGTGATCAAACAAGAAACAAAAATCCAAAAACTCAAAAGGAAGGAGAAAGAGCTTGGACAATATGCCTCAAAGATCATAAATAAAAGTAGAAAAGACTTTCGAGACCCCTTACAATGTTTTTACTCATTCAGACAAACGAGAAGAAAACGACAAATTGCCCCCAAATTGTGAAGGACAAATGTCAAAAAATCCAAACAAAAGAGGATGAATCCTTAGAAAACAGGGTATTGAAGGCCAATACCAAGATGGACTGAAAGTATGAGACCCTGAGAAAATGTAAAAAGAAGAAATTGAACCCCAAAAATTGAAAAACTAGAGGATTTTTCACAAAAAGGGGGAGCGCTCTGGTGTAAGGGGAACCAAAGCGTTATAACACTTTGTGTAATACCATAAGGGAGCGTTGGTGCTCTAATAACATAGGCAGGGGAGTGCCCTACTTCAATAGCTCAGAAAAGTTCCCAGAAACTCAAAAATTCAAGAAAATTCAGCCAATGAGGGTGATCATGATGACACAAAGAGGCAATCGAACCATTCTAAGAATACCAAATTCAATGGAGAAGATCAAATGAGTGGGAAAAGGGCCAATACAATATCTGGGAAAGGAAACACAAATCAGATTTCCTCCCCAGTGGAGTCGCCAATTTCTGTTGTAGGAAAATTTCCATGCGGACAGGTAGATCTCCTCTTGAGAGCTAGACCCTTAACTCTAAGATAGAAGGTGCTTAACATGGACACTGAATTCCTTTTAGATATAATCAAGCTGATGAACAAAAGAGAAGGAAGAAGGTATGTACCTTATGAATGTCATTTTTCCCTGCAAGGTCCAGGATGAGCTTTGATCTTGAGCTCCTTGGTAGGTCCTGCAAGACAAACAAAAGTACAAAAGACTTCCTACTCTACTGAGATTAGATTAAACATAGATCCATCTACTGTAGACAAACTTATATGGAACAAGTACAAGTTTGAAAGAAATAGGCCAAGCATTGATTGTATTAATGAGAAAAATAATGAAGAATACTTACAACCATAGATGTGAGTGCAACAGCTTCATCAAGATCTCCTTGTCCAAACCCTTTCTTAAGAAGTCCACACACGGAATGTTGATGTTCCAAATGACATCTTCCTCATGAGATCATAAGTTTGGTATCTCTAAACTCCTCTATACCCCCCTCCTCCATGGAAATACCTCATTATATAAGATTTGGAGGCTTAACCAACATGGAGAGGATCTTTCATCAGATCCACTAAGAAAGGGATGTCTAAGATATTTAGGGAGAAAATATATCTTAAGGAGTTTGGGGAGGAAATATCTCTCAAGGATTTTAAGGAGGAAATATTTCAACCATCCATGAGATCCTCCACCTTCCCTAAAAAATAGGAAACCAAATGTGAGGTGGATTCTCACACTTAATTACTTTTTTCCATGAATATTAATAATAATTCATGTGCACTTGATTCTCGCACTTAATCAATTTTTTTTCCATGAATATTAATAATAATTCATGTGTACTTGGTATTTTGGCCTTCATGTAATATATCCCTCCTCCACATTGACTAGGGATTGTGACATAGGTTATTCCATGGTGTCAAGGTGTATGAGACACTTATATGACACTTTACAACACTTAGGGCGAGGTACCTAGGTGTGCAAATTTCATGTCACAAACTCATCATATCACATGACATATATTTGGAACGACAATATTCTTGGTGTTAAAGAAAAAAATGACGCTTATCTCAAGTAGTCTCTTGCTATAGTAATTTCTTAAAATTATGTATGAAACATTCTTTGGTTATCTTGATTTTTCTTTTAACCTATTATTGTATTTGACAAATGCATGTCTGAAGAGAGGTCACCTCCACGATCCTCAACTCATTTTCGACAAGGTATATGCTACCCATATTTTTATATCCTTGTTTTTTTTTTTTAATGTGTTTGGGAGCCTATGGAAAACAACCAATGTAAGGATAGAAAAAATGGGCAGCACATGAATCTTCCGGAAGATTAATGGACAACTTAATGGCAAAGATTGGACATGGAACAACTTAATGGTGAGGATGGACATGGAACAACCTGAACACACTCTGCTAGGAAAGTGGCTCTATTTTAGGTTCTACGATGGAGGACAAGGTATACTATGTTCGTCACAAATTTCATTTCTATAGTTGTAAGAATAAAATAGCACAACAATAGAGTTAAAAAAAAAATTGTATATGTATTTTCTGTGTATTTTATATGTGTATTTTAAGAAATTTTTTATATATGTATTTTCTTGCTAGTTTGGTCTTCAAAATTATTTGTATTCTTTTCTTCACATAGTTCATACAAAAACACTTTTCACCTCCTCTTTTCATTATTTTCTTAGATGACAACTGATGCAGGAGCATCGCCAGCACATCAAGTGAGCTAGCGCAGAAGCGGAAGACAGCTGGACCAGCCAGCACAAATTTTGAAAACACTTTGGATTTGATGCGCGAACATTAATGTGGATATTTAATGAAGTGCACTTGTATAATGTAATGGGCCTTGAGAGGATTGCTCTCGTCCTTAGTAGATAGACAACATTTAAAGTAGTTAATGTAGGTAGATAGAAATTTAATTCTAGGCTAGACAGTTGTAGAGCTCAAGAGGGAAACGGGATATAGACACCCTCCTTTGTGTATTGTATTATTAGATGAGTTAGAAGCATTTGAGCAAGAAGAAGCAGAGAGCTGTGTAGGAACACCCATGTACAGATATTTGAATTAATAGAAGAGTTGATTCAAATTCACGGTTTGTGTTGTTCTCTGTGTATTGATGCTGAATGATATGCTCATGAATGTTTGCTTCCAGTTATACATTTTCTTTTATATGTTGTGTATATTATTTCATGTTTGGAGTGAAGCCTGAGAGGGAGAATAAATGAGTTTCAATTGTTTTTCTATCTGAGCCAGAGGATTCCTGCAAGGAGTGCAGTTGAATTGTCCGCAAAGAGTGTGTTGACAGAGGGTTCAGATAGAGATAGATTTTGTTCTCATTCATCTCAGAAGTGCAGTTGGGCACAGGAGCCGTGCAAGGAGTGTGAAGGCCGAAGAGAAGTTCAGGGTTGCGAACCTGAGAAAAGCATTGAGAGACTGCTGCTGCAGGCGTGCGCAGAGTCGAAGACTTCAACATTTAGAAGTGGTTGAATAGTTGCCGCAAGGAGTGCGTGCAAGATTTTACTGAAGGGCTTGAAGGTCGTGGGAAAGATCAGGAAGAATAGGCCTTTGAGTTTGTTGAAGGACATCGCAGACAAGTTGTGCCTTGGAGGTTGGCAAGAAGCGTCGTAAGTTACGCGCAGGTGGACGAGTTCCACAAAGGAGTACTTAGCTCACTTCGCAGGAATCGTCAAGCAAAGAACGGACGATCGGAATTCTCCGAGGAGAATTCGTGAATCACTGTGAGCCATTAGATCTTGGAGAGTTGCAGGGGAGATACGACGATGCATTTCCAAAGGGTTCAAATCTCAGGAGGGCAGAGTTGTTGATTAGGGTCACGAGGACCATTGGATCTACACGTATATCATGTATCGGGGTTTCGTAGATCGAAACTCCAAATTATTGCAACACGAATCATGATATAGCCATACGCGAGATCCCAACAGTCGAAGGATAGTGTGGGACCACAAGAGTTGGTGGAGGACAGGTGGCACGAATCATCGGAGTTTCGTGGCAAGAAGTCTCGAACTCACTGCATTAGGATTCGTGATATCGCGAACCCCGAAATGTCGATGGAGTAAAGTGGCAATTAAATAGTCAACTCGCATGTGTATTAGAGTTTCAGAATATCGGGACTCGAGAGTCAGAGAACCAAGTTGCTCGACACCGCGAGTGCGGAGATCCTAATAGAGAAAGTTCCGATAGGGTAAAGGAAAGGGTCAGCGTTGACTGAGGTATCGGGTCTCGGGGATTTGATAGTGCAGTGCTCGACCTTTGGACTCGCGAAGTTGCAAGTTCTGATTCCCCGATAAGTAAAGAAAGGGGGGGATCATGGAAAGAGATTTGTGGGTGCAGATTTCCTGATAGGGAAATAGAAGGACCGTTTAGTGTTCTTCGGGCCACGGAAGAAGAAGATCCTGTGAGTGGATGTGCCTGCGAGTGCGGCTGTGTCAAGTTTGGTATCAGAGCCCAGAAAAGCTCTTTTCTTTCTATAGCAGAGAAGAGGAGAACTCACCATGCCACCGAGAAGGGATAGACAGGCACTCGATCTAGAGGATAGGGAGGTGCAACGAAGAAGAGGTAGGCAGATGGCAGATCCACCCATAGAGAGACAAATGCGTGATCTCCGAGCAAGACTCGAAGATATGGAGACAACGCAAAGACACACAACCAGTGCAAGGTATCTGAGTGATTCTGAGAGAAAGATTGAGGCTAAACGCGAAGAGGAAGTTGCATCCGAAGATGCATCAAACGAGCGTTTGAACAAAGCTATTTCTAGGATGGGTCCAAGAGCGAAGATGGACATTCCAGTTTACGAGGGAAATCAGGATGCAGAGGAGCTTCTAGACTGGATTAGAGCTCTAGACACATACTTCGACTACGAAGATGTCGAAGAAGATAAGAAATTCAAGCATGTTGTTACGTGCTTGAAAGGACATGCAACATTATGGTGGGATGAACTACAAGCTGACAGACGCTGCAAAGGTAAGCAGAAGATCAAGAGCTGGGATAGGATGATCGCGAAGATGAAAGAGAAATTCATCCCAAGGGACTATCAAATTTCTCTGTTCAGGAGGATGCAGAACCTGAGACAGAAGCTGATGACAGTGAAAGAATACACTGAGGAATTCTATAAACTGAACATCAGAGTAGGTCATCGGGAAAGAGATGATGAAAAAGTTGCCAGGTATGTGAATGGCCTGAGATATGATATCTCGGATGAAATGAGCATGGTAACCATCCGAACGGTGGAAGATGCTTATCAGATGGCTTTAAAAGCAGAAGAGAAGATGAGCCGAAAGAAGAGTCAGAGGGGCCGAGGCAGAAGTCACCCCAAAGGCAAAGCAGTTGCCCAAGACAAATACCAGAATCCCAAGGAGGAATGGAAGAAACCTCAGACTCGGACAGAGAGAGGTGGAAACTCACAGAGAGGGCCATATGTTGATCAGAGAGGGCAGCATAATGAGTAGAGAGGAGATTATGTTGAAAACAACACTTTTCCTCGTACTAGAGGCAGAGGAAGGGGGAGAGGTGGAGTAATCACATGCTTCACATGTGGAAAGAATGGGCACAATTCTTACAAGTGTCCCGAGAAAAAGAAGGACATTAGAGAAGCTCATGTCACCGAGGCACAGAGGCGGGATGTTGAGGCAGAAGACGTTGAAGGCGAAAGATCGTTGATGATGCAAAAAGTATTTTTGACACCCAAGAAGGAGGTGGAAAGTTCATCCCAAAGGGACAGACGTTTTAGGACTGCTTGCAAGACCAAGGATAGGGTGTGCAAGGTCATTGTAGATAGTGGTAGCACGGATAATCTCGTTTCAACCGATATGGTATAAAAGATGGAGCTGGAGACGACTGATCATCCAAGCCCATACAGAGTTTCGTGGCTACAGAAAGGACACCAGGTAACTATCACTAAACAATGCTTGGTTGAATTCAAGATAGGAGGATATAATGATAAGATTTTATGTGATGTCATTCCTATGGATGTTTGTCATCTATTGCTGGGTAGACCATGGAAATATGATAGGAATGTGATTCATGATGGGAGAATGAACACATACACACTAGAGAAGAATGGGAGGACACACATGTTGCTTCCAATTAAATATAAGGAGGTGAAGCCGGAAGTGAGAAACACAGTACTTCTCATGAGTGGGAAGGAACTCCTTAATGAGGTTAAGAAGAAGGAGGATCCACAGTTTATTGTGGTTAGAAAATCGAGGATAGTTCTGACTAGCACAAGAGTGGATGATTTACCAGATGAAATTGAGGAACTGCTGGGAGAGTTCGCTTACATCATTGTGGACAAACTACCTTGTTCATTTCCACCGATCAGGAGTGTGAGTGATCATATTGATCTCATACCAGGAGCCAGTTTGCTGAATAAATCCGTGTACAGATTGACGCCGCAAGAGAATGAAGAATTTAAAAGGAAAGTCCAGGAGTTATTGGACAAAGGCTTGGTCAGGGAAATCTTGAGTCTGTGTGTTGTTCCAATAGTACTCAGTCCGAAGAAAGATAGAGGCTGGAGGATGTGTATTGATTCAAGGGCGATCAATAAGATAACCATCAGGTACAAATTTCCATTTCCAAGGATGGATGATCTGATCGACTGTTTGAGTGGAGCAAAATAATTTTCAAAGATTGATTTGAAAAGCGGATATCACCAGATTCGCATGAGGGAAGGTGATGAGTGGAAAACAACATTCAAAACAAATGAGGGGTTGTATGAATGGCTTGTTATGCCGTTTGGCTTAACAAATGTGCCAAATACCTTCATGAGGTTGATGAACGAAGTCCTGAGGGAGTTCATCGGGAAATTTGTCATTGTGTATTTGGATGACATACTGGTTTACAGTAAATCAGTGGCAGAGCATCTGAAGCATTTGGCTACAATGATGCAGAGATTACAGCAGGAGAAGCTGTTGATTAACATGAAGAAGTCCTCATTCATGAAGACAGAGCTCATTTACTTGGGGTTTGTTATTTTAGAAAATGAGTTGAGGATGGATCCAGATAAGGTGGAAGTGATTAAGAATTGGCCATCACCAAGGAATATATTCGAGGTGAGAAGATTTCAAGGTTTGGCTAGTTTCTACCGAAAGTTCATTAGGAGTTTCAGTGGAATTAGCACAACGATGATGGATACAGTGAAGAAGCAGCATAAGTCTTGTCATTGGACAACAGAGGCTGAAAATTTTTTTAATCTGTTGAAAAGGAAGATTACGGAACAACCAGTGTTGGTGTTGCTGGATTTCCTAAAGACATTTCAGGTGAAATGCGATGCAAGTGGTTTTGCAATCGGGGCAGTCTTGAGTCAAGAAGACAGGTCGATAGCATATTTCAGCGAGAAGCTGAATGAGGCAAAATTGAAGTACTCCACGTATGATAAGGATTTTTATGCTATCATACAGGCATTGAACAAATGGAGGCATTACTTGATCCCTAAAGAGTTTGTATTGTACAGTGACAATCATTCATTGCAGTTTGTGACTCAACAAGAAAAGTTGAATCAGAAACATGTAAAATTGGTTGAGTATATGCAGAATTTCACTTTTGTGATTAAACATATTTCTGTTACTGCTAACAAACTGGCTGATGCTTTGAGCAGGAAGTGCTTGTTGTTGCAAGAGCTCAGAGTCAAAACATTGGGTTTTGATCATCTCAGGGGTATGTACACAGATGATCCAGATTTTGGGGAGGCGTATGAAGTAACTGAGAATCCAGTTCTCAGATCCCATGGACAGAGTATATGATCCAGGAAGGATTGTTGTTCAGAGGCAATCAACTATGTATTCCGAAATGGTCCATGAGGGAGAACTTGTTGAAGGAAAAACACAACGAAGGATTAGCATGGCATTTTGGCCACGACAAGATGTTCGCAAAACTGAACGAGTCATATTTTTGGCCGGGGATGTGAGCGGATGTCAAGAGATTCGTTGACATATGTAGGATTTTCTAGCATTCGAAGGGAAGGAAGAATAATGCGGGATTCTATCAACCATTTCCCATACCAGAGAGGCCGTGGGATGCAATTAGCATGGATTTTGTATTGGGGTTGCCAAGAACACAAAGGGGTATTGATTCAATCTTTGTGGTGGTGGATAGATTTTTCAAGATGGCACACTTCATCCCATGCCAGAACACCAGTGATGCCACTGACATTGCCAATATGTTCTTCAAGGAGGTCATTCGACTTCATGGGTTGCCCAGAAGTATAGTTTCGGACAAAGACACGAAATTCATAGGGCATTTTTGGAGGACCTTATGGAAAAAGCTGGGAACTAACTTGGCATTTAGTTCTACGTATCATCCATAGATGGATGGGTAGAAAGAAGTGGTTAATAGAAGTCTGGGAGACTTGCTGAGAAGCTTGGTGACAAAGCACCATACCCAGTGGGACCACATATTGCCACAGGCAGAGTTTGCATACAATGACTCAGTTAATCGGAGCATAGGCCAGAGTCCATTTCAGGTTGTCTATGGGATGCAGCCGAGAGGAATTTATGAACTAAGAGATTCAGAGGAGACTGCTACTAGCAGCGCTAGTGCAGAAGAATTCGCAGAAGCGATGAAAGAACTTCATAGCCAGGTGAAGCAGCGACTGCTGAAATCAAGCCAGGAATATAAGCACAGAGATGATCAGCGGAAGAGACAACTTCAGTTTGAGGTTGGTGATATGGTTCTAGCACATTTGAGGAAAGAAAGGTTCCTGAGGGGAACATACAATAAATTGAAGATGAAGAAAATCGGGCCATGCAAGGTCTTAAGGAAATTTGGGGCGAATGCTTACGAGATTGAATTACCTGATGGGATCGGAATTTCTCCGATATTCAATATCTCGGATTTGTACCCATATAGAGCTAGAGAACCAGAGACTGGAACTGAGCAGCCAGTGATCCAGTGGACGAAGAAGATGCCATTTGCAAAGAAACCACAGATGGAGTGCATACTGGACAAGCGAGTGAGAAAGAGGACCAAGTGAAAGAAATACTTCGAGTATCTGGTCAAGTGGACGAATCATCCAATTGAAGATGCCAGCTAGGAAAGAGAGGCAGAGATCTAGAAGCATGGATAGACCGTGCAGGAGCTCATGGACAGGAGCCCATGAAATTTTTTCAAGTGAGGGAGTATGATGCAGGAGCATCACCAGCACATCAAGCAAGCCAGCGCTGAAGCAGAAGACAGCTCGACCAGCCAACACAAATTTTGAAAACACTTTGGATTTGATGCGCGAAAAGTAATGTGGAGATTTAATGAAGCACACTTGTATAATGTAATGGGTCTTGAGTGTATTTATCTCATCCTTAGTAGATAGACGACATTTAAAGTAGTTAATGCAGGTAGATAGAAATTTAATTCTAGGCTAGACAGTTGTAGAGCGAAAGAGGGAAATGGGATATAGAAACCCTCCTTTGTGTATTGTATTATTAGATGAGTTAGAAGCATTTGAGGAAGAAGAAGAAGAGAGATGTGTCGGAACACCCATGTACAAATATTTGAATTAATAGAAGAGTTGATTCAAATTTATGGTTTGTGTTGTTCTCTGTGTATTGATGCTGAATGATATGCTCATGAATGTTTGCTTCCAGTTATACATTTTCTTTTATATGTTGTGTATATGATTTCATGTTTGGAGTGAAGTCTGAGAGGGAGAAGAAATGAGTTTCAATTGTTTCTCTATCTGAGCCAGAGGATTCCTGCAAGGAGTGCAGTCGAATTTTCCACAAGGAGTGTGTTGATAGAGGGTTCAGATAGAGATAACTTTTGTTCTCATTCATCTCAGAAGTGCGGTTGGGAACAAGATCCGTGCAAGGAGTGCGAAGGCCGAAGAGAAGTTTAGGGTTGCAAACCTGAGCAAAGCATTGAGAGACTGTTGTTGCAGGCGTGCGCAGAGTTGAAGACTTCAACATTTAGAAGTGGTTGAAGAGTTGCCGATGAAGGGATTGAAGGTCGTGGGAAATCTCAGGAAGGATAGGCCTTTGAGTTTGTTGAATAACATCACAGACAAGTTGTGCCTTGGAGGTTGGCAAGAAGCGTCGTAAGTTACGCGCAGGTGGATGAGTTCCACGAAGGAGTACTTAGCTCATTTTGCAGGAATCGTCAAGCAAAGAACGAACGATCGGAATTCTCCGAGGAGAATTCGCGAATCACTGTGAGCCATTAGATCTTGCAGAGTTGCAGGGGAGATATGGCGACATATTTCCAAAGGGTTCAAATCTCACGAGGGCAGAGCTGTTGATCAGGGTCACGAGGACCATTGGATCTACACATATATCGTGTATCGGGGTTTCGTAGATCGAAACTCCAAATTATTGCAACAAGAATCATGATATAGTGATACGCGACATCCCGATAGTCGAAGGACAGTGTGGGGCCACATGAGTTGGTGGAGGGCAGGTGGCACGAATCATTGGAGTTTCATGGAAAGAAGTCACGAACTCACTGCATTAGGATTTGCGATACCGCGAACTTCGAAATGTCGATGGATTAAAGTGGTGATTGAATAGTCAACTCGCACGTGTATCAGATTTTCGGCATATCGGGACTCGGGAGTCAGAGAACCGAGTTTCTCAACACCGCGAGTGCCGAGATCCCGATAGAGAAGGTTCCGACAAGGTAAAGGAAAGGGTCAGCGTTGACTGAGGTATCAGGTCTTAGGGATTCGATAGTGCAGCGCTCGACCTTTGGACTCGCGAAGTCGCGAGTTTTGATTCCCCAATAAGTAAAGAAAGGGGGGGATCATGAAAAGAGATCTATGGGTGCAGATTTCGCGATAGGGAGATAGAAGGACCGGTTAGTGTTCTTCGGGCCACGGAAGAAGAATATCCTGTGAGCGGACGTGCCTGCGAGTGCGGCTGCGTCAAGTTTGGTATCAGAGCCCATAAAAGTTATTTTCTTTCTATAGCAGAGAAGAGGAGAATTCACCATGCCGCCGAGAAGAGATAGATAGTCACCCGATCCAGAGGATAGGGAGGTGCAGTGAAGAAGAGGTAGGAAGATGGCAGATCCACCCATAGAGAGACAAATGCATGACCTCCGAGCAAGACTCGAAGATATGGAGACAGCGCAAAGACGCACAGCCAGTGTAGGGGATCTGAGTGATTCCGAGAGCGAGATTGAGGCTGAACACGAAGAGGAAGTTGCAGCCGAAGATGCATCAAATGAGCATTTGATCAATGCTATTTCCAGGATGGGTGAAAGAGTGAATATGGACATTCCAATTTATGAGGGAAATCTGGATGCAGAGGAGCTTCTAGACTGGATTAGAGCTCTAGGCACATACTTCGACTACGAAGATGTCGAAGAAGATAAGAAAGTCAAGCATGCCGTTACACGCTTGAAAGGACATGCAACATTGTGGTGGGATGAACTACAAGCTAACAGACGCTGCAAAGGTAAGCAAAAGATCAAGAGCTGGGGCAGGATGATCGCAAAGATGAAAGAGAAATTCATCCCCAGGGACTATCAAAATTCTCTGTTCAGGAGGATGTAGAACCTGAGACAGAAGCTGATGACAGTGAAAGAATACACTGAGGAATTCTATAAACTAAACATCAGAGTAGGCCATCAGGAAAGCGATGATGAAAACGTTTCCAGGTATGTGAATGGCCTGATATATGATATCCCGGATGAAATGAGCATGGTAACCATCCGAATGGTCGAAGATGCTTATCAGATGGATTTGAAAGCAGAAGAGAAGCTGCTCCGGAAGCAGAGTCAGAGGGGCCGAGGCAGAAGTCAACCTAGAGGCAAAGCATTTGCCCAAGACAAATACCAGAAGCCCAAGGAGTAATGGAAGAAACCTCAGACTCGGACAGAGAGAGGTGGAACCTCACAGAGAGGGCCATATGTTGATCAGAGAGGGAAACATAATGAGCAGAGAGGAGATTATGCTGACAACAACACTTTTCCTCGTACTAGAGGTAGAGGAAGGGGAGAGGTGGAGTAATCATATGCTTCACATGTGGAAATAATGGGCACAAATCTTACAAGTGTCTCGAGAAAAAGAAGGACATTGGAGAAGCTCACGTCTCCAAGGCACAGAGGTGGGATGTTGAGGCAGAAGACGTTGAAGACGGAAGATCGCTAATGATGTGAAAAGTCCTTTTGACACCCAAGAAGGAGGTGGAAAGTTCATCCCAAAGGGCCAGACTTTTTAGGACTACTTGCAAGACTAAGGACAGGGTGTGCAAGGTCATTGTAGACAGTGGTAGCACGGATAATCTCGTTTCAACTGAGATGGTAGAAAAGCTGGAGTTGGATATGACTGATCATCCAAGCCCATACAGAGTTTCGTGGCTACAGAAAGGACACCAGGTAACTGTCACTAAACAATGCTTGGTTGAATTCAAGATAGGAGGACATAATGATAAGATTTTATGTGATGTCATTCCTATGGATGTTTGTCATCTATTGTTGGGTAGACCATGGAAATATGACAGGAATGTGATTCATTATGGGAGAATGAACACATACACACTAGAGAAGAATGGGAGGACACACATGTTGCTTCCAATTAAAGATAAGTAGGTGAAGTCGGAAGTAAGAAACACAGTACTTCTCATGAGTGGGAAGGAACTCGTTAATGAGGTTAATAAGAAGGAGGATCCACAGTTTATTGTGGTCAAAAAACTGAGGATTTTTCTGACTAGCACAAGAATGGATGATTTACCAGATGAAATTCAGGAACTGCTGGGAGAGTTCGCTGACATCATTGTGGACGAACTACCTCGTTCGTTGCCACTGATCAGGAGTGTGAGTCATCATATTGATCTCATACCAGGAGCCAGTTTTCTGAATAAAGCCGCGTATAGATTGACACCTTAAGAGAATGAAGAAGTTAAAAGGCAAGTCCAGGAGTTGTTGGACAAAGGCTTGGTTAGGGAAAGCTTGAGTCTGTGTGTTGTTCCAACAGTACTCAGTCCAAAGAAAGACGGAGGCTGGAGGATGTGTACTGATTCAAGGGCGATCAATAAGATAACCATCAGGTACAAATTTCCATTGACGAGGATGGATGATCTGATGGACTCTTTGAGTGGAGCAAAATACTTTTCAAAGATTGATTTGAAAAGCAGATATCACCAGATTCGCATGAGGGAAGGTGATGAGTGGAAAACAACATTAAAAACAAATGAGGGGTTGTATGAATGGCTTATTATGCCATTTGTCTTAACAAATGCGCCAAGTACCTTCATGATGTTGATGAACGAAGTCCTGAGGGAGTTCATAGGGAAATTTTTCATTGTGTATTTGGATGACATACTAGTCTACAGTAAATTAGTGGCAGAGCATCTGAAGCATTTGGCTACAGTGATGCAAAGATTACAGTAGGAAAAGATGTTGACTAACATGAAGAAGTCCTCATTCATGAAGACAGAGCTCATTTACTTGGGGTTTGTTATTTCAGCAAATGAGTTGAGGATGGATCCAGATAAGGTGGAAGTGATTAAGAATTGGCCATTACCAAGGAATATATTCGAGGTGAGAAGCTTTCATGGTTTGGCTAGTTTCTACCGAAAGTTCATTAGGAGTTTCAGTGGAATTAGCGCAGCGATGATTGATGCAGTGAAGAAGCGGCATAAGTATTTTCACTGGACAAGAGAGGCTGAAAAAAGTTTTAATCTGTTGAAAAGGAAGATTACGGAACAACCAGTGTTGGTGTTGCTAAATTTCCTGAAGACATTTCAGGTGAAATGCGATGCAAGTGGTTTTGCAATCAGGGCAGTCTTGAGTCAAGAAGACAGGCCGATAGCATATTTCAGTGAGAAGATGAATGAGGTGAAATTGAAGTACTCCATGTATGATAAGGAGTTTTATGCTATCATATAGGCATTGAAGAAATGGAGGCATTACTTGATCCCGAAAGAGTTTGTATTGTACAGTGACAATCATGCATTGCAGTTTGTGACTCAACAGGAAAAGTTGAATCAAAAACATGTAAAATGGGTTGAGTATATGCAGAATTTCAGTTTTGTGATTAAACATATTTCTGGTACTACTAACAAAGTGGCTGATGCTTTGAGCAGGAAGTGTTTGTTGTTGCAGGAGATCAGAGTCAAAACATTGGGTTTTGATGATCTCAGGGGTATGTACGCAGACGATCCATATTTTGGGGAGGCGTATGAAGCAGCTGAGAATCTAGTTCTTAGAGATAGAAGCCCATGGATAGAGTATATGATCCAGGAAGGATTGTTGTTCAGAGGCAATCAACTATGTATTCCGAAATGCTCCATGAGGGAGAACTTGTTGAAGGAGAAACACAGCGGAGGATTAGCAGGGCATTTTGGCCACGACAAGACGTTCGCAAAATTGAACGAGTCATATTTTTGGTCGGGGATGTGAGCATATGTCAAGAGATTTGTTGACATATGTAGGATTTGCCAACATTCGAAGGGAAGGAAGCAGAATGCGGGATTCTATCAACCATTTCCCATACCAGAGAGGCCGTGGGATGCAATTAGCATGGATTTTGTATTGGGGTTGCCAAGAACACAAAGAGGTGTTGATTCGATCTTTGTGATGGTGGACAGATTTTCCAAGATGGCACACTTCATCCCATGCCAGAAGACCAGTGATACCACTCACATTGCCAAACTGTTCTTCAAGGAGGTCATTCGACTTCATGGGTTTCCCAGAAGTATAGTTTCGGACAGAGACACGAAATTCATAGGGAATTTTTGGAGGACCTTATGGAAGAAGTTGGGAACTAACTTGGCATTTAGTTCTGCCTATCATCCATAGACGGATGGGTAGACATAAGTGGTTAACAGAAGTCTGGGAGACTTGCTGAGAAGCTTGGTGATAGAGCACCATACCCAGTGGGACCACATATTGCCACAGGCAGAGTTTGCATACAACGACTCAGTGAATCGAAGCACAGGCCAGAGTCCATTTCAGGTTGTCTATGGGATGCAACCTCAAGGAGTTTATGAACTAAGAGATTCAGAGAATACTGCTACTAGCAGTGCTAGTGCAGAAGAATTCACAGAAGCGCTGAAAGAACTTCACAGCCAGGTGAAGCAACAACTACTGAAATCAAGCCAGGAATATAAGTGCAGAGCCGATCAATGGAAGAGACAACTTCAGTTCGAGGTTAATGATCTGGTTCTAGCACATTTGAGGAAAGAAAGGTTCCCAAGGGGAACATACAATAAATTGAAGATGAAGAAAATCGGGCCATGCAAAATCTTAAGGAAATTTGGGGTGAATGCTTACGAGATTGAATTACCTGATGGGATCGAAATTTCTCCCATATTAAATATCTCGAATTTGTACCCATATAAAGGTAGAGAAGCAGAGACTAGAACTGAGAAGCCAGTGATCCAGTGGATGAAGAAGATGCCAGTAGCAAAGAAACCATAGATGGAGTGCATACTGGACAAGAGAGTGAGAAAGAGGACCAGGAAAAAGAAATACTTCGAGTATCTGGTCAAGTGGAAGAATCATCCATTTGAAGATGCCAGCTGGGAAAGCGAGGCAGAGATCCAGAAGCATGGACAGACCGTGCAGGAGCTCATGGATAGGAGCCCATGAAATTTTTTCAAGCGAGGGAGTATGATGCAGGAGCATCGCCAACACATCAAGCGAGCCATCGCGGAAGCAGAAGACAGCTTGACCAGCCAGCACAAATTTTGAAAACACTTTGGATTTGATGCGTGAACATTAATGTGGAGATTTAATGAAGGACACTTGTATAATGTAATGGGCCTTGAGCGGATTGTTGTCGTCCTTAGTAGATAGACGACATTTAAAGTAGTTAATGCAGGTAGATAGAAATTTAATTCTAGGCTAGACAGTTGTAGAGCGCAAGATGGAAACGGGATATAGAAACCCTCCTTTGTGTATTGTATTATTAGATGAGTTAGAAGCATTTGAGAAAGAAGAAGTAGAGAGATGTGTAGGAGCACCCATGTACAGATATTTGAATTAATAGAAGAGTTGATTCAAATTCATGGTTTGTGTTGTTCTCTGTGTATTGATGCTGAATGATATGCTCATGAATGTTTTCTTCCAGTTATACATTTTCTTTTATATGCTGTGCATATGATTTCATGTTTGGAGTGAAGTCTGAGAGGGAGAAGAAATGAGTTTCAATTGTTTCTCTATCTGAGCCAGAGGATTCCTGCAAGGAGTGTAGTCGAATTGTCCGCAAGGAGTGCATTGACAGAGGGTTCAGATAGAGATAGCTTTTGTTCTCATTCATCTCAGAAGTGCAGTTGGGAACAGGAGCCATGCAAGGAGTATGAAGGCCGAAGAGAAGTTCAGGTTTGTGAACCTAAGAAAATCATTGAGAGAATGTTGCTGCAGGCGTGCACAGAGTCGAAGACTTCAACATTTAGTAGTGGTTGAAGAGTTGTCGCAAGGAGTGCGTGCAAGAGTTTCCTGAAGGGCTTGAAGGTCGTGGGAAAGATCAGGAAGGATAGGCCTTTGAGTTTGTTGAAGGACAACGCAGACAAGTTTTTCCTTGGAGGTTGGCAAGAAGCATCGTAAGTTACGCACAGGTGGACGAGTTCCACGAAGGAGTACTTAGCTTATTTCGTAGGAATCGTCAAGCAAAGAACGGACGATCGAAATTCTTCGAGGAGAATTCTCAAATCACTGTGAGCCATTAGATCTTGGAGAGTTGTAGGGGAGATATAACAACGTATTTCCAAAGGTTTCAAAGCTCAGGAGGGAAGAGCTGTTGATCAGGGTCACGAGGACCATTAGATCTACACGTATATCGTGTATCAGGGTTTCGCAGATCAAAACTCCAAATTATTGCAACAAGAATCGTGATATAGCGATACGTGACATCTCGACAGTCGAAGGACAGTGTGGGGCCACAGGAGTTGGTGGAGGACAGGTGGCACGAATCATCGGAGTTTTGTGGCAAGAATTCCCAAACTCACTGCATTAGGATTCGCGATACCGCGAACTATGAAATGTCGATGGAGTAAAGCGACGATTGAATAGTCAACTCGCACGTGTATCATAGTTTCAGCATATCGGGACTCGGGAGTCGAAGAACCGAGTTGCTCGACACCGCGAGTGCCGACATACCAATAGAGAAAGTTCCGACAAGGTAAAGGAAAGGGTCAGCGTTGACAGAGGTATCGGGTCTCGGGGATTCGATAGTGCAGCGCTCGACCTTTGGACTCGTGAAGTCGCGAGTTCTGATTCCCCGATAAGTAAAGAAAGGGGGGGATCGTGAAAATAGATCTATGGGTACAGATTTCCCGATAGGGAAATAGAATGACGGAAGAATAAGATCCTATGAGAGGACGTGCCTACGGGTGTGGTTGCGTCAACAACACCCTTGTTATAAAGTACACCCAAGTAAAAACTCTTTTCACCTGATACGTGCCTCTGCATATATCCCACTACTAGACCCATTGTCTTTATTCCATAATTCATTCATCAATATCTCCCTCTCATCCTAAGACTGGTGCCATCAATATATATTATTCAATCTATTGCATCCACACTAAGTTTGCTCCTATAGACCACGACAGCTTGTCATAATGCTCCTTTAGCACAAATTGAGCCACCTCATGATTGTTGCAGTCCTGTACTAATCCAAATATCACTTGATTTATGCCAAACAAAATTCATGATCCAACCTCTAAGGATTTTTTGAACCTATTGATCTCACTTCTTAAGTATGATGGTATCACAAGGGTAAACACCTCGATTCATGGATTCATAGTATGAACACCTTCTTCAAATTACACCCTAAACTATCTAAGACTAACTATTTTACCTTTGCATAAAATCACTTATAAGGTTTAGCATTGGATTGGAAGTAGACTCAATTGGAGACCATTGCACTTTTTAACAACCCAACTGACCCCTTACCCAACCAAATCATTGATTAGATAGGATTTTGTCAAGCACTCCACAATTGTTTTTATCCTCATAGCTATAGAAAATATGTAATATGTCACTGGGTTCAACCTCGACAAGATCCAATATAGTTGGTTAAATAATACATTGCTTTCTTCACCAAGATATGACTCCATCTCCACATCACTACCACTAAAACAATACTCATCCTTAAGTTCAAATCCATTTTATTAGATTATTTTCATCAAGAAGTGGAATTTTTTAAGAGCCCCATGTTGCATAAGGATTTTCATCATGCCTTGGCAATGGAAAGTAACATAGCCATTGTGTTCCCCTTACCTTCCTCTAGTCATTCTCCCTCTTCCTCCAACTCTAGCTACTAATGCCACCATCACTAGATCTCTTCCCATTCCTTTGTAGAATTTTGTTACTTCAATAGAAATGCCACACTCACACTGAACACACTTGAAATGTGAACCATTATCCTCAAATGAATACCTCACCAAAATGGGCATTATCTCTACATCAGATATTAGAGCTACATGGATGTTGATGAGATCCTTAGGACTTATTGCATCATCTCTGATCCATAAATGGGTGAGTACCTCCTCCTCTCTGCTCATGATGATAAAATATTCCCAAGATGATCTGATTGGATTCCTTTCCAATGCATCACAAACTAATATTTTTATTAGGACATGGTGGGCCAAGGAATCTTCCTTTCCCTCCTTCACCTTAGTGTTCATATTTGTTGAGGACTAGAGTAAGAAAAATGGAATACTGAGGTTTTCCTTAGGCCTTTGGTGAAATATGTTACTTAACTATTGAAGGAATCTAAAGTGATAGACATATAACATACTTAACATTCCTTCATATGTAATATACTTTAAGTGTTTATAGGCCACCTCATCCAAGGATGTAGGAAAAATTCCCCTTTTCACTCCATTTTTGTTCTCCTTAGGATCCTCTTATCTTAGGAATAATAAATTTTTAGCATCTGTAGTAGGGTGCCTATCCTCTTGATCCAATGGAACCTCCATTATGAGTCCTTAGAACCTATTGATAAAAATTCCATTCACCTATATCTCTAGTCCCTTCACAGAGGTGATATATTCTTTGTTTTTGATGTTATGGAAATTAAATGCAAAATCCAAGGCTACCCTATCATTATAAACTTGTAGCTTATTGAAATACTCCAACCAAATGGATTGCCAGAAAAGTTTCACCACCTTAGGGTTATTTTATACCCTTGATGTTTCTATAGATTCTCTTATTGAAATCACCATCCATATTGTAGTGTTATGCATTGGATGATTGGGTGATTGAATTTATAGGTTAAATCATGGTGTAAACAACTTGTACTTCAATACCCCAAATTTTGGAATAGATGGTAATGAAAAGTGTCTTAATACTCAACTTGGGAAACATGTATTGGTGATGCTACAAGTGTAGGCTTGAGAGTTTCAATTAATCACTTTTAGTAATAACACAAGAAAATTATTTGAGGACATGTGATAATAGAAAGACTGTATGATTTTCCAATTCTAAGAATAGATAGTTCTGAGAATGACACCTAATGAAGATTGTACCAACAATACTTAGGTTTCACAGTTTGTGAAACAAGTTTAAATAATTGTTAATCAAATTTTCAACCTTCTACACCAAGAGGGGGTTCCACTTTTATTTTTGGATAGTCCTATGAGAATAGGGTTTTCTCAGGTTGACTCTTTGTGAATATGGAAAAAAATATCACATTTTCAAATATCTAAGACCAAATGATTTTCATAGTCTTCCAAATAGAAATAGGGTTTTGGTTTTATGAGATAGCCCTTTGAGAGAGTATTTTGAAGTGACAATAGTTTCTATATATAGTGAAAATTATGAGAATAGCAAATGTTAAGATTTGAAAGAAAATCTCACAGGTTTCAATCTCTAACTAATCTTTGTGAGTAGGTTTTGAAATGGTACTAGTTTTTGAATACGGTGACTTCTAGTAACTTGTTAAAAAAAATCTCAGTGGAAACAATTATATAACCTTCTAAATAAATCTAAGGATGAATAAATCTAAGGATGGTAGAATTTTCAAAATAGTAAAAAAATTGGAGAAAAGTTTGAGGATGGAAAATGGTAAATTCTTTGAGCCAATATCCTAGGTATCAACCTCCAATGATAATGTAAGAGGAAGAGGAATTTTAGGTTATATCTTCAAGACTAACCTTTTACATAGTGATCTTGTAGTTTGAGTAACCCTTGTGTAACCTTGATTGAACAATTGTGATCTCTAGAACTATGTATCTTCTTTACAACCCATCGTTGTAGCTTGCAATCTACCTTGTAAACCATTATTTGTGGTAATGGACTTAGGATTTGTGTAAGGTTGCAATGAAAACCTAACTCTATAGTAAGGGAGGATGTCTTCATGTTTTATCATGCATGCATTTGTCCTTGGGATTATGTGTTTTGGTGGTTTTGAGTGCCTTCCTTTGATAACTCAAAAGGTTAGCACATTTAAAATTTGTCACCATCCCCTTTGGACATGATGTTTGGCACAAAACCTCATACAATGTTGATTACCTTTCCATTTATTTATTATATCAACACAACTTTAGATAACCGCAACCTTCTCGTCCCCCACCAAGTCGATATTCAAGGTCCACCTCCTTGGACGATTAAAATCTCATGATTGACTTTCACAATTAATGAAATAAGTGAAGTTCAATTTGGTGGCATACCTTTGATTTCATTGTGTTGACAAGAATGTATGCCATCATTTGTATAGGAAATGTGGATGTTGGAGTGACCCTCTAGAACTTTTGATGTCATTGGATAACTTATATATTGTTGTTGATAATGTTGGATCATGTTGTCATTGATGCCAATGGTTTGATTGATTGATGCCAAAGTATTGATTGATTGATGATTGATGTCAAATGCAATATATGAGAATGGATAGATGTTAAGTATATGATGCATATGATGTCATGCATAGATGAATATGGATCAATGAGTTTTCATTGATACATGATGAAAAGATGAAGATTGATCAATGAGTTTTCATTGATACATGATGCAAAGATGAAGATGAATCGATATGGTTTCTTTGATATATGATGCATTAATCATTATAGTATTGTCATGGTTGATAAGGTGCACAAATGGATGAACTCCAAAGTGGTCCCCTTATGGTGAAATCTCTCATGGGAAGATGCTTTATGGTTGAGTCATCCTAGAAGTATGGTTGGAGAACCCATTCTTATATGTGGAATAATGAGATGAAGATCAATGAAGCTATTAGTGAAACTATCCTAGATGGATAGTTCTTGTCATGCCATTTCTGGTGGTAGGTGGAATGTCACATAACTCCTCACGGTTGAGAGTTATGGCCCTATGAAGATGGAGGACCCTCATATGTTGGCTTGAAGCCCCAAAAGGTCAAAGAAGTCAAAGAGCTTGCAAAGAAGAAATTATTATTTAAATGATAAATTAAAGTGACAAAGTCAAGGAGGATTATTTAATAATAAAGAGAAGTGACAAAATCAAGAAAGATTATTTAAATGATAAAGTGAGGTGACAAAATAAAGAAGGAATATTTAAATGATAAAGTAATGGATAACTTTATATCTATGGAAAGTGGTTAACCCTAAAAAGAGGAAATTAGGTTAAGTGACATAGAAATAGGTTAAGTGACATAGAAGTGGGTTAAATGACCTATAAGATGAAGAGTATAAATAAGAGGCAAGGGTCTCTTGTGAAAGGAATATTTTGGGTGTATCTTCTGAGCATGTATTGAAGATATATTCTGAGAGAGAGAGAGTCTGAGGATGTCATGGATGAATCAAATTTTCATAAATGTCTGAGATCATGATGCAAAAAGTCTCGGAGGTTCATAAACCCTATTTTATGAGGTATACATGGGTTGTAGTGGGCCAGGGTGCATACACACGTGGGTTGTACAAAGACAGGGTGCATACAGTGGATGAAGTGATGGAGATTGGTGTGTGAGATGATGATAGGCTCTTGAATACTGAAGCAAGTTCCATATATTCACTCTATGAGCTCAGATCTGTCACTGAGACTCTGGTATGGCTATATTTTTGTCTTGATGGATACTCTTGTTTGTTCTGTGGTGAATGCTTAAGGCATTATTGATATGGCTATTGTGATGTGGTTTATGCTAGTTGATGGAGTGAGCAACACTCTTATGATTCAATATTGATATGATGGCTATAGTATATTGGTTGTTTACACATGTTTGAGTATCATTCATAATGTATGGTTGAGAAGCATGAGTAGGCTATTGGAGAGCTTGGATGTGTTGTGACTGGCTGTGGGTCAGTTTGGATAGTGGAAGACAGAAGAGAATGTGATTGCAGGTTGCATAGGATATGAGTGTGTGAATTAAAGTAAAACCCTAGTTTCTCACAAGTATACGCAGGCTTTAGTATAGACTGGCCAGGTACATACGCGTGATGTAATACTGGAAGGGCATGTACACATGCATGATGCACTACCGACAGGTCGTGTACCTATGACATATTGATATCTATTGAGGATTGTTACCTCATCTCAGTTGGTGCTGAGGGTGTAAGCTGAGTCTTGCATTACAGATATGGTGCTCTTGTAGAGATGTACTCTATTAAGTTGTTTCTGAAAAACCCCAAGGATTTTATTCCGTAATAAAAATAAAATTGTACATACATCTTGTGTTTGTTGTGTTCCTTGTGGTGATGATTTGTTGATGACATTGTTGATATGATTTCACATTTAAATGGTTATAAATGACAGCAATGAGTAATGAGTTAATGTTTATTGCTAACTAATGAGTTTTGTGTAAGAGGGAAGTTTTGGAAAAAAGATCCCTACACTATTCACCCCCCCCTCTCTGTGTAGTCGGTGTGTCCAACAATTGGTATCAGAGATGACCTTCACTATAAGTCTTAACAAGCTTGGAGGAGATCCATGGACACACAAATGGATGATGAAGTTCCAATCCATGATGAGGAAAACTATTCTACTTGGAGAATAGAAATGAGAGTGCATTTGAAGGAAATGGGAATAGGTATTTGGAAGGAAGCCATTGGTGGATCAGTTTCATTGAAGAACAATTCAAAGTTTGCATCTCAAAGGGAAGGAAATAAGAATTATGCATTGGCTCTCAAGACCATTCTTAGTGGACTCTCAAGTCCAATCAAAGAAATCATGGGACAATGCACTTCCACCAAGGATATATGGCTAAATCTAGAGGAGACATATCAAAGGAAAAAGGAAGATATTGAAGACCACTCCATCAAGATCATTAAAGGTAAAGAATCTCCAAAAAATATTGAATGCATATTTCTAAATGTGATCTTGAAAAAAATTCAAATGAAGACAAAGAATCAAGTGATGATAGCACAAAGGAAGATCTTGAAGACATTTCAAATGAAGGAAAAGAATCATGTGATGATGTTGGCAAAAAGGAAGATCTTGAAGATATTTCAAATGAAGGTAAAGAATCCTCAAAGACCCTTGATTACAATGATTCAAAATATGATGATGTTGAATTTTTCTCTACAAGTGAAGAAGAAAATATAGAAATAGTTTGTGTAGAGATTGATGGTAGTTATCCCATGGAAAGAATAGAAGAAGATCTATTAGAAATTCAAAAGAAGGTTGAAGATGGTTTATATGAATATAGAAATGATCATTATTATATAGACTATAGCTATCTTTCGGATAACACTAAGAAGTTTCTTAAGAAGAGTCAAAAGAACATCTTGAAGTTAAAGGGAATTCTTAAAGAACAAGAAGAGAGTAAAAGGACTCAATTATAAGTAAAGGAATAAGAGATCACAACATTAAAGAATGAAAAAGAATATAAGAAGGTAGATTTTGAAATTAGAAAAAGTCTTGAAACTATTATCCATCTCAAGACCCAAATTGAAGAAGCCAAAAGGGTAGAGGAACTATTGAAGAATCAAATAAATGAAAAGGAAGAGTCATGTCATGAGTTAGAAGCTGAAGTTGTTGATCTTAGAAAGAAAGTAGAGAAGTCAAACAAATTCTTGAATAACTCACAAATCTTGAATGAGATCTTGGAAAGTCAAAGATCACCAAATGATAAATCAGGTCTTGGATACAAGAAAGAAGCTACACATGTTGAAGCAGGCACCTCAAACAAGCATGAGGTAAGTCCCTCAAAGGATGAAGACAATGTTGCAAATCAACCATCTACACAAGGAAAAGAAAATTTCAAAAGAACAAAGCAAGGAAGACATCAAGAAGCTATATTTGGGACACCAAAGAAAAGGTACGAAAGTATTTTTCATACGCATTGTTATTCATGTAATGAATATGGTCACAAATATTTTGAATGTAGAGCTTATGAAAGGATATATAATGGAATATTTTATAACACCATAAGGTGTTGGATATGTGATCAAGTATGACACATTTATGTTCACTGTAACACCATGAGATGCTACAGATGTAGTGGATTTGGCCACAAATCCCAGGATTATTGGAACACAATAAGAAAGTCCATGATGAGGACTTGACATAGCATGGATAGAATAAGGAATGAAGGAAGGGAGTAATCTTTGAAAATATGGAAACTCAGAGCTCAAGTTCAGAGAATCAGGGACACCTTCAAAAGTGGGTAAAGAAAACTGAGAAACTAGAGCATAATGAAATCCTAAAGGGAAGCTCAAGTGTGTCATCTACTGAGGTATATGCGGGTGACAATGGTATCAATCATGTACATACACAAGATGACATTGAATAGGTCGTGTACATACACGAGCTGTTGTGCAGAAGACCACGTATATGTGGTAAAGCCTTGGAAAAAGGAAATGCACATGGGTTGCAGCTTGATGTGATGGTATAACTATGTGTCGCAGGGTATGACATGTTTTTTTGTAGGTTTTGACACTATTTGCTACAGGTTTTCATGATTCTATATTGGATTATGTAAAGTGATGATAAAAAACAATGAAAGGCCATCTTGGATGCATGGGACTAACCCATGAGTATGGATTGAGGAATGTTTTTTTTGAAGAATAATGCTAGTTATAACAATGAAGTTATGGCACTTTGGTTATATGATTTATCATGATGATGCTAGCTAGAGATGGCATTGATATATTGAAGCATACTACTAGTACATGTATTGTTGGATGCTTAGTATTTGTTGTAGTGAATGGAGGATTGAGGCCGATCTGTTGGGATACATGGATGTTGCATATTTGAGTTTCATTGATATATCTTGTGATGTATTATTGAAAGCTTACCTGTTGGATATCTTGGTGCATGCATTTGGCATATGAATGGGCTACATATTGGGACATTTAGTTGGTGAGTTTATGAGGTGATCATGGTGTACATCATTGATGAGTCATGGCTTGATCTATAGTTGATGCATGATTGACACATTGGTAGAGGCACCTACTAGCAGTTTGATTGGCACATGTTTTATGGAGGATTTGGCATACATGTTTGAGGATTCATCATGTTGTGGTATTGGTGCATGGTTGGCATACTTGATTAGTACAAGTAGTGATACATGTTGATGTACATGTTTGGTATATGATTGGATGATGAGTGCTTAGCTAAAAGTACATCATTGGTATTACTTGATTACCATATATTTTGGTACATGAGACATTTGATGATTGTGGCACTTGGTTCATGGTAGAGATATATCATGAGAGATATGACACTATTTTGGCATGTTGGTAGATGCGCATGGTTGGAATATTGGTAGATGCACATGTTGGCATGTTGATACATTCCATGGATGATATCTTATGGCACATTGTATGGTGTTGATGTACATGGTTGATGTACATGGGTGTTGTGCATGGTACATTTTGGTACAGAAGGTACTTGGTTGATATTTTTCTCATGATTCTCTATTTTTCATTGTTGACATATCATTTTCTTCATGATATTTGGTATTGCATGAGTTTGATGCATTAACAGGTCCAAGGATCGTCATGTGGTAGCATAGTATTCATCTTGTAGAGAAGATAGGGGGAGACATACCCATAGGGGGAGTCATTCTTATTCCCATGATTATAGGAGGAAATATTTTTCGGTTGCATACTAGGAAAGAGCCCTATATTTGAAGAAAGAGCAAAGAGGCATAATTCCAGGGGTAGTGATGGTCACAAGGGGAGTATGAGCGATGTATCTTCAGCATTACATCAGAGTGATATACCTTGTTCAAAAGGGGAGATACTATTCAGAGGAAGATCAAAGGAATTCAGATAGGGGGAGCATCCCTAAAGAAAGTTCAAGCAGGGGGATCAACCCCAAGGGGAGAATGACCCTTTGTCATTGATGTCAAAGGGGGAGAGATAGTCACATTGATGTGATTGATGTTTATTAATGGGGAGAGATAGTCACATTGATATGATTGATGACTATTGATGTAGAGCATGCCTTGTCTACATGTTGACATCAATGATTGGTGTTGACATCAATGTTGGTATTTCCATCAATGCCAAAGGGAGATATTGTTGGATCATGTTGTCATTGATGCTAATGGTTTGATTGATTGATGTCAAGTGATTTATTGATGCGAAAGGATTGATTGATTGATGCAAAAGGATTGATTGATTGATGATTGATATCAAATGCAGTATATGAGAATGGATATATGTCAAGTATATGATTCATATGATGCCATGCATAGATGAAGATGGATCAATGAGTTGTCATTGATACATGATGCAAAGATGAAGATGGATCAATGAGTTTTCATTGATACATGATGCAAAGATGAATATGAATCGATATGGTTTCTTTGATATATGATGCATTGATCATTATAGTCTTGCATGGTTGATAAGGTGAACAAATGGATGAACTCCAAAGTGGTCCCCTTATGGTGAAAGCCCTCATGGGAAGACGCTTTATGGTTGAGTCATCCTAGAAGTATGGTTTGAGAACCCATGCTTATATGTGGAATAATGAGATGAAGAACAATGAAGTTGTTCATGAAGCTATCCTAGATGGGTAGTGCTTGTCATGCCATTTTTGGTGGTATGTGGAATGTCATATAACTCCTCATAGTTTGAGATTTATGGCCCTACAAAGTTGGAGGAACCTCATATGTTGGCTTGAAGCCCCAAAAGGTTAAAGAAGTCAAAGATCTTGAAAATAATAATTTATTATTTAAATGATAAAGTAAAGTGACAAAGTCAAGGAGGATTATTTAAATAATAAAGAGAAGTGAAAAAATCAAGAAAGATTATTTAAATGATAAAGTGAGGTGACAAAATCAAGAAGGAATATTTAAATGATAAAGTAATGGAGAACTTTATATTTATGGAAAGTGGTTAACCCTAAAAAGAGGAAATTAGGTTAAGTGACCTAGAAGTGGGTTAAGTGACCTAGAAGATGAGGACTATAAATAATAGGCAAGGGTCTCTTGTGAAAGGCATCTTTTGGGTGTATTTCTTGAGCATGTATTGAAGATATATTCTGAGAGAGAGAGAGTTTGAAGATATCATGGACGCATCAAAGTTTTGAAAATTTCTGAGATCATGACGAAAAAAGTCTTGGAGGTTCATAAACCCTATTTTTTGAGGTGTATGTGGGTTGTAGTGGGCCAGGGTGCATACATAGGCAGGTTGTATAAAGATAGGGCGCATACAATGGATGAAGTGATGGAGATTGGTGTGTGAGTTGATGATAGGCTCTTGAAGACTGAAGAAGGTTCCATATCTGCACTCTATGGGCTCAGATCTATCACTGAGACTTTGGTATGGTTATATTGTTGTATTGATGGATACTCTTGTTTGTTGTGTGGTGAATGCTTGAGGCATTCTTGATATGGTTGTTGTGATGTGGTTTATTTTGGTTGATGGAGTGAGCATCACTCTTATGATTTCGTAATGATATGATGGCTATAGTATATTGGTTGTTTACACATATTTGAGTAGCATTCATAATGTATGGTTGAGAAGAATGAGTAGGCTATTGGACAGCTTGGATGTGTTGTGACTGGCTGTGGGTCAATTTGGACAATGGAAGATAGAAGAGAATGTGATTGCAGGTTGCAAAGGATCTGAGTGTGTGAAGTAAATAAAAACCATGGTTTCTCATAAGTATACGCAGGCTGTAGTATAGACTGGCCATGTACATACGTGGGATGTACTGCTGGTAGGGCACGCACAAACACATTTTTCACTACCGATACGTCACGAACCTGTGACATATTGATATCTATTGAGGATTGTTGCCTCATATCAGTTGGTTCTGAGGGTGAAAGTTGAGTCTTTCATTATAGAGATGGTACTCTTGTAGAGGTGTACTCTATTAAGTTGTTGCTAAAAAACCCAAAGGATTGTAGTCCGTAATAAAAATAAAATTTTACATACATATTGTGTTACTTGTGTTCCTTGTGGTGATTATTTGTTGATGATATTGTTGATATATGTTGTTGATATGAGTTCACATTTAACTAGTTATAAATTACAACAATGAGTAATGAGTTAATGGTGATTGCTAACTAATGAGTTTTGAGTAAGAGGGAAGTTTTGGGAAAAAGAGCCCTACACTATTCACCCCCCCCTCTCAGTGTAGTCGTTGTGTCCAAAAGATACGATTGGTGTATTACTTTGAGCTGAAATGGAGCTTATTTTAGCTTCTTGTAGGGTGGTAGAGTATCCTACTATAATTGAAAAAGTGAGGTACAATGGAATGTTGTTATGTAGAATGTTTTGGTTGTATAAAGAAAAGTAGTGTTGTTTTTAGAAGTCCTAGAAAGTTGAAGTGATAGAATAGGTAGGTTGGAAAGAGATAAAATTTATATCTTATAAGAAACAAGTGTTGTTTACAAATATGTATTAGTTGTGTGTTGGTGTTGGTGAATCCTATGATTTGGAACAGGAGGATTATGCCATGGATATGTTGGAATATATGCTAGAAATTTTATTGTTGTAACAACTAAGAGCATGAAGGAAAGGAAGGCTTAAGGAGTCAACATTACGAAATTATATTTTTTTATATATGTATTTTCTGTGTTAACAACAATAGATTAACCGATGCCATAAACTAGAAATTGTTCCATAAACCCATGCCATAGATAATGTTGAAAAATTTAACCCTTTAATCCCAAAAAATAACTTTGAAGACTCATGAGGTGGCTCACACGGAGAAGAATGAGGTTAATACCCAGGACCTCATTACTCAACTAGAGGAAGCAAGGGTACACTCCCTTATATGGAAAACACTTGTAGAATCTAGGAGGTAATTAGAAGTCACAAACATAGAAATTTCTCTGCCTGAACATGAGCATCAAATTTCAGATTTACAAGAGAAATCTTAGATCGTCAAAATGAAACATTTAGATGAAAAAGGATGATACAGAAGAAAGATGATCCAATAAGAAGGATGATACAATAATACTACATCCACAAAAAAATTTGTATTATAAACCTCATATATAAAAACATAAATCAAGATTTTGTTCCATCAAATGTAAGCCTGGAAGGGATGGGATGTTGTGTATGCCAAGTGGCATACACAACAAACCCATTAGGGTTTCTCTATATGCCAAGTGGCATACAGAGCATCCCATTGGGGTTTTTGTGTATTCCAATTGGCATACAGAGCATCCCCAATGGCATGCTATGTATGCCACTTGGAATACACAATAGGCCATTGGGGCTTCTTTGTATGCCAATTGGCATACATAATAGGTCCAATGGGTTGCTCGCCTGTTGTGTATGCCAATTGGGATACAAAGAAACCCCAATGGGTATGTTGTGTATGCCACTTGGCATACAAAACAACCCATTGGGTTTCTTGTGTATGACAAATTGGCATACACAACAACCCCAATGGGTTGCTCTATATGCCACTAATGTAGGCATGGAAGAGATGAATAATTTAGGTTGATTACCTTGGTTGGATCCTATGAGTATAACATACAATGATTAGTGTTGTAAGGATTGAATAATATAGCAACAAAACAATATCAATAGTTCATGGATAACGTTTCATTTAATTGATTTCTTAGCCAAGAGGCAGTGACCCTAGACCTTCACCTACCTTTTGCACATTGTCAAAAGAGATGAGAGTGAAATTCATGGACCCAAGTGTATGAGAGAAAGATTATAATGAGTTATTAAGGTTGAGATTTTTCTTTCTTATAGTTTCCATTAAATTTAGTATTTCGGATATAAACTATGTACTTACATACATAGCATACAACACCTCATAAATTTGCACGATATCTAAGTTGATAATTTTCATAATCTCTAAATTAAGAGATCCAATAACTATAATGTTACAAATTTTTATCTCACTATTTTATACTTATTAAAAATCTTTATAAAATTCATATCTACAACCCGAACCTAACCAAACATGTTGCTTGATTTGAATGGATTTATGCTTTTCTTGGTAGGTATGTAATTCAATAAATGTTTTCCGTGTAGCTAGGTTGTTAAATTTCAATAGATTTTTTCTCTACTTGTTATGCATGCAATTCAATAAGTATTCCTCCAGTGAATGATGTGCCTACTCTTTCACTTTGAGAAGAGTTTTTTTTTCATATGGAGCACTTTCAGACTCATTGAGGAGCATATTGTTAGGTGTTTTCATAGGTATTCCAATGCTCATGTGTGGCCATATTTTTCATTTCTACAGCTTTGGATCTCTCTTGGAAATGTTTAGACTAAATGATTTTTTTTTTCTCATTTTTTATACTAAACCTATGCAAAATTCCCATATGATCTAATGATTTGCATATGCCCATACCAATGAGATGACCAGTCAAACAGGTATTGCAAATTTGCATGTCGATTGAGTTGAAGATTCTTGTCTCCTAAGTTTTGAGCCACAGCATGAATTTTATGATAATAACATTTGTATGAACTTTTTATTTCTTGCAGTTGATAGACCCTGTGATACTTTGATTTGATTATTTATTTTAGAAAACTGCTTCTCTTGAGGGTTTGTCTTAATTTCTTACTTTTGTTGATAAACAACATGGGACTCTAAAACTTGTAGTGATACAAACATGAATCCCATATCGTTGTATCTCAAATAATTTCTCTATTTTACACTTGAAATGCTACAATGAGCAACATGAAAATTGTGTGGAAGTGTCCATGTGCAATAAGTAGTGTTTCTTACAATTTCTTATTTTATCCCTATCACATTGGTAGAACTATTGGATTTTAAGCTATAGATGTATGAGAATGTAGGAAATACTTTTTTCATAGTATATATCTATATGTGATATACCTTATCATGGTAATAGAATGCAATAACATTCCTAGATAAAGGAATAAGGCCATATATGTAAATGTGTTGAACCTAGACATAATAGATCTAGCTAGAAAATACTACACACATTTGCAGAGAGAAATTGAGAAAGAATAGAAGAATTCTCATTAACCATAATGAATAATGAATAATTTACACATGATATACTCTGTATAACTCAATGAGTGCACACTAGAGGAGAACCAATGCACCATAGTGGTGGTCTAGAGTGATTTGGACACACACCAATAGTTATGGGAGTGAACTGCCACCTAGTCTAGTCTCTCAGGAAGTTACAGGAGAGAACTGACACCTAATTGAGTTAACTAGTCAACTAGTCTTCAGTTAACTGACTCAACAAAGAGTAGTGAGGAGTAGATTAGGTAATCAAGGGTAATGCGCCAGTTTGGTGATGATCCCAAGGAAAGTTTGCATTAGCTAGTGATGATCCCAATGTTGCATCGTGACAAAACCAATGCAACATCTAAACTCAACTCAACTAGTCAAACTGAAGTTTCAACTCAAAGAGAATATTCTCCAGGTGGAATATTCTCCCTAAAATATAAGAGACTATATAATGACTAATTATGTCTAATAAACAAGGAAAAACCTTAGGAAAAATAAATACTAGGTGTGTGTGAAGTAACTCCAACACCCTCCCTGAACATCGCTATGGTGAAAATAAAGAATGGGTCCCAGCAATGACGCCATGTTAGGTACCCAAATACAAAAGATACACTAAAATAAAGTGAGGAAAGAGGGAAAACCTCATGGGAAACCNTCAAGGTACAATGTATGTAAAAAGAATAACTACAGCTTCTAGGAAACTTTGTCCTTCACTCCAAGACGACTTCGCAGAGAATGGAACTTCTGCTCAGTGAAGGTCTTGGTGAATATGTTTGTCGTATGTTCTGCTGAAGGAAAGAAATGTAAGTCAATTATCCCCTCGTGTATTAAGTCCTAGATGTAGTGCATGTGGATATCGATGTTCTTCATCTACTGCCATTGAAATGGATCTCTACAGAAATTCAGAGTGCTCTGGTTGTTACACCAGATGAGGATCGGTCGATGAAACTGAATGTCCAACTCAGTGAGAAAATGTTGTAGCCACATATCTTGAATGGTTATGTTAACTATCCATATGTACTCTACCTCGACTGAATATAGATAAATGGAAGCTTGTTTCTTCCTTGACCAACAGATAGGCCCGAAACCAAGACTGAGTGAGTAACCATATGTGGACTTGCGATCAATGGTATCACCATCCCAGTTAGAATAAGTAAAATCGATGAGATATAATGTAGATTCTACTACATAATGAATCCCAAAGGTGATGGTGCCTTGTACATTTCGAAGGATATGCTTTGCAGCCTTCCAATCTGACTCATGTGGCTCCTTCATGAACCTGGAAATTGTGCCAATTGCATACGAGAGGTCTGGTCTAGAGTGTGTGAGATACAAAAATCTCCCCACTAGATGTCTGTACAGTGTACTTTCAGCCAGTGGAGTCTTCCCACCATCCTCAAGTTTGACTCCTGATAGGAAAAGAGTAGGAGTAGACTTGCAGTCTGTCATGTGAAATCTCTCAAGGAGATCTTGTGCATACCTAGCCTGAGACAATTTGATGCTTGATGCATCCTGACTGATCTCGAGTCTAAGGAAGAAGTGTAGAGGACCCATTTCCATCATCAAAAACCTGTCATGTAGAATCCTCTTGACTGCAAAAATTGCTGAAGTCGAGCAACCATTGATCAATAAATCATCAATGTATATAACTAAGAGTAGAAGTGAATCAATTGTCTTGAGCGTGTAGAAATTCAGGTCTGATTTACAATGTACAAAGTTATGTGATAGCCGGTAGGAGTTCATATTGGCATACCATGCCCTCGGAGTCTGCTTGAGGCCATAAAGGGACTTCTTCAGTTGACAGACCAAAGATGAGTCTTTCATAAATCCCTCCATGTAGATATCCTTAGAGAGATAACCGTGAAGAAATTCATTCTTCACATCCATCTGATGGACTTCCCATCCCTTGGTTGCCGCAATGGCAAGTGCCAATCGTATGGAATCCATATTCACTACTAGAGGGAAGGTCTCATCATAGTTAATACCATGAACCTTCTGAAATCCTTTGGAAACAAGCCTAGATTTGTATCTACTAATATGTCCATCTGTTGCACTCTTGGCATTGTAGACCCATCTACATATGACAAGTTTCCTCCCAGAAGGAAGGGGAACCAGATCCTAAGTATGGTTCTTGAGGAGGGTGTTGTACTCCTCTTGCATGGAGGATTCCCAAAAGGTATTTCCAACAACCTCACCATAAGATTGTGGATCTGAAGACTGAACCAAGAAATGATTCCTGGAAGGCAATGGTTCAGTGGGAGTGAGTGCAACAAGAGACTCCTCGAGAAAAGATCAAGTCCTCCTAGTATCACTTGGATCACCAACAAGATCCCCTGCATCCTGAAGAGTAGTATGTGCCCACTTGGGCCTCTTCTCTGGATCTACAATTGCATCTGGATGCTCTGACTCTACATATGACTGTATTGACTCTGAATATGAATCATCTGAGTCCTCTGAATCAGAACTCTCATCTAAATAAGAGTTGGCATGTGCATGCTCATCATCTCGGACATGTGGAAGAATGAAGGTGTCTTCATGCGGATGTTGAGGTACATGCGAGACAATTTCCTCGAATTGGACACTTCTCTCAATCATGAGCCGGTCTGAGGAAAGGTCAATAAGTCTATATACCTTCACACCGTTGGGGTATCAAATAAAAATGCTCTCAGTTCTCTGTGGATAAAGTTCCTTCCTCTTTTTAGAGGGGATTTGGGCCCATGCACGTGAACCGAAAATGCAAAAGTGGGTCACTTCCAGTTTGAGGCCGCTGCAAGCCTCGTAGGGGGTCTTATCCTTGATAGATCTATGGGAATATCTATTTTGGATTTATGTTGCACAATTAAGTGCTTTGGCCCATAGTATCTGTGGTAGTGACTTTGCATGCAACATGCAAGATGCCATCTCCTTTAGAGATTTGTTTTTACGCTCAGCAACTCCATTTTTCTATGGATTATAGGGAACTATGTGTTGAAAATGAATCCATGCCTCATGGAAAATATTATGGATCTCATGATTTACATATTCTCCCCCATTATCAGTTCATAGGACTTTGATATTTTTTCCAAACTATGTCTCAACTAGGGATTTGAAATATTTGAGGTGTGGAAAGACCTCATATTTTTTCCTGAGAAAGTAGATCCATGTAAAACGTGAGAAATCATCAACAAAAATGAGAAAAAACCTCACTTTGTTGATCGATGGATGCAGAAAATGACCCATAAGGTCACTGTGGATCAGATCTAAAGGTGCATAAGCTCTCTGAGACTTTCCTTTGTTGAATTTCTCTTGAGGGTGTTTTCTGAGAACACATCCCTCACACACTCCCTTGGAGAAATGGATGTCTGGTATACCATCAACCAATATTTTATTGCTAATTTGTTGCATGTATCTAAAATTCAAATGTCCAAATCTTTCGTGCTAGATCCTACTACTTTCATCAGCATGAGTAAGCAGTTAAGCAGAATCAGGTTCGATGAATTTAGAAAAAGTATACAATCTAGACTGATGATTTACCTCATCGATAGAAACCTTGGAGTTTTTTTTCATGTTGTAGATGTCCACGAAATTTGGTGTGAATATGAATTTATTTTCGGTGTTGGAATTCATCATATGATACACGGAGAGAAGGTTGATAGAAAGTTTGGGAACATGCAACACATTCTCAAAGATTTAGTTGGTGAGTTCAATCCTTCCTTTGTAGGTGACTTATATAGAAGAGTTGTCCCTCCTTAGAATAGGAGGACCTTTGCATGCATACAAAGAAGAATATACTTCTTTTGAGGAAGCCATGCGATGTGATGCTCCTGAATCTACGATCCAAGAATCAGGAGAGGAGTTGATGGCAATCAAGGCATGGATAGAATTTCCTTTCTTGGAATTCAAATCTTCTAGCTTCTTCTTCTTGGAACACTCGGGGATGTGATCTCCAAGGTTTTTTTGCTGAATTATTTGAGACATGAGATTTTTTTTTTTTCATGCATGTGGATCATGAATGGAATCCTTTGTGATAGTACATGCATTTCTCCCATTTTATTCCCTTTTCCCATTTGGATCTGGAGGCACCGGTGAAGGGTTTTGTGTACCCTTCCTTCTTTGGATGTGCATGAGCTTTCCATTTATATTTATATTTATATTTCTGATATTTGTGGCTTCCATATTTCACAGTGAGTGCATGTGCCCTTGGGATTCTGATTGTGCCCATGTTGATGAGCTTGGTTTACTCTTGTGTCAGGGATTCGATAAAGTCCTCAAGAGAAGGCATCTTCCAAGTGGCTCCAAAGGAAAATATGACAGAATGGAATGTGGATACGAATACATATAATTCAGGACCAATCTTGGAGAGAATGGTGAGAACCATTTGTTTCTCCTCCTTCAATTTATCAACCCCGCAAGCTTTGAGTTGCGACAGTAAATCCTTGAATTTTGTAAAGAAATATTGGATATTGTCGAAGATTTTTGGATCCAATGTGAGAAGCTCCACCTCCATGATGTGTCCCCTCATATCATCTTGTTTTCCAAATATCCCTTCCAAGGTGGTCCATTCTTCATTGAGAGTCTTACAGGAAGATATGTGAAAAAGGAGATCGGGAGAAATACGACTTTAAATTGTTCCGAGTGCCTCATCCATGCGATTTAAATACTTGGATTTTTCTATGGATGATGTCGGTTCTATATATGTATTCAAGGTTAACCTGTAAAACCCTCTGGTTTGGATATGTATGGCTATTTTCTCCTTCCATGCAAAATATTTGTAAGGTGTAAGAATGAATTCTTTTTGGAAATCCATCTTTTCGTTGTCTTCAATCTTTTGTTCCTACAAACACTTTTGGAGTAGATTTTTCTTAGCAGTCCATCGGATCTGATACCACGTAAATGTGTTGAACCTACACATAATAGATCTATATAGAAAATACTACACACATTTGCAGAGAGAAATTGAGAAAGAAGAAGAAGGAGAGAAAGCATAGAAGAATTCTCATTAACCGTTATGAATAATGAATAATTTACACATGATATACTCTGTATAACTCAATGAGTGCACACTGGAGGAGAACCAATGCACCATAGTGGTGGTATAGAGTGATCTTGACACACACCAACAGTTACATGAGTGAATTTCCACCTAGTCTTGTCTCTCAGGAAGTTACAGGAGTGAACTACCACCTAGCTGAGTTAACTAGTCAACTAATATTCAATTAACTAACTGAACATAGAGTAGTGAGGAGTAGATCATGGAATCAAGGGTAATTCTCTAGTATGGTGATGATCCCAAATCAAGTGTGCATTATATGGTGATGATCCCAATGTTGCATGGTGACAAAACCAATGAAACATCTAAACTCAACTCAACTAGTCAAACTGAAGTGTCAACTGAAAGAGAATATTCTCCAAGTGGAATATTCTCCCCTAAAATATAGGATATTGGATAAGGACTAATTGTGACTAATAAACAAGGAAAACCCTTAGGAAAAATAAATCCTATGTGTGTCTGAAGTAACTCCAACAATATAGTCCAAATTTGAAACTGACAAAAACAAAGTATAGCAAATGTAAAAGGTCACAACGGGTATATGGTGATATTCATTGAGGAAAAATGTCATATATAGGATATAAGATATGTGAATATAATGGACACGAATCTACATAATAATTAGTAAGTGTGAGTAATAGTAATTAGGTATATTACAAGATTCTTGGTGGAAACATTCAAAATTTCTTTATTTTTTAATCAATGTTTCTTTATCATGTTATCAATTATTTATTTTTTAAGTTTTCAAGTCATTTGGACCACCCACACCTAATTTAAGAAATAAATTGCAGTTTTTTTTTATAGTACTTGAACAACATTTCTATACTGGAATATCCTAGGAAACATTTCCTATATGTTTTTCTATAACAAACCTTTGGGTAATTTTATCCAGAGACTTCCTAGTAATTTCCATACTCATTTCCATACCAAAGACCTTTCCTATAAGGAACTAGGTCACACATTTCAGTTACAATAGGTCTTCCTTCTTTTTGATTCATTCTGGACTACTTCATGTGTGAATTGCCCAAGTTTTGTGATAATACCCAAACCTGCTATTTTTTTCATTGGAGGTCTACAAATCATATCTTCTATCTTATTGGTGACTTCCCTATTGTATTCAATAACCAAGTGAAATTGTTGCATAACCCTCATCCATTTGAAGTAATTTTCTTTTTTAAGCTTTGTAATAATCAAATTTTGATCCCTATATCATTAATGTATATGATAAAATGGTTATATGTTGAACATATGTGATTGTAATTGTACAAAGAAAGACAATATAAATACATCATAGGTTGCAAAAGGAAAAATAATAGGGGGCTATGAGTCCATGGGAGGGGAAAAGGAAGGGGGCTTAGTGGGGAATTGTATTGTTGTAATAAAGTGATGGAAAAATATAGCCATGAAAATATAAAGGAATTATTACTATGTGCAAGTGAAATTGTTTTTCTTGAGGGAAACTGACCACAACTAACAATCCCTGGAATCCCCGCAGTGCGATTTCTTGGATAGCCTACGCTGGAGCCCTGGAGGGAAGTAGGATAATTTGAGTATAAATAGGGATCCCATTCCTTGGGTTGTGTAGGCTGAGGGGAAAGAGGGTTGGTGGATTGGGATTACTTTAGAGTAAATTGACTTTTGAATTCTAAGAATTGGATTTTGTAAAGAGATCTAGATCCCATGATAGGTAATTTTCCCTTATGGATTCATAGATTAAATTAATGGGAAACCTCTATTGTAGAGATATTGAGTTCAATTCCTTGCATTAATATAACCATCACCCATATAGGCTCACACGGAGGATGTTGGGAAGTTTTGAATTCACTGTTATGAGCATATAATATGTGCAGTATCAGAAGAGGGCCCAAAAGGAAGAACCAACATATTTTATTAAGCACAGTGAAGAATTCAACCTCTCTAAGTAGGAACAAAACAAATCAATGCCACATAAAACAATGTTTACTCACTCTAAAAAAGAATATGACATAAATATATGAATGGATGTCTGCCCCTCAAATCTGTAGTGTGTCCAACCAACATAATATTTTTGTTGCAAAGTCTCTAAATCAACTACAAATTACTTATTAGAAGAGATACTAGAACAAATATGTATATATCAAAGATGAATCTAGAAGAAAATTCAACCTCCCGTTTTTATGACAAAAAAACGTCAACCAACGAATATTAGTGAACTCTGTCCAAGGGGAGTTAAAGGAAGAGGATATTGTGCACCAACTAGTTGAGGACATGAAAATAATAAATCAAGATTATGTTCCATCAAATGTAGTCTTGGAAGATATGGGTTGCTGTGTATGCCAAGTGTCATACACAACAAGCCCAATGGGATGCTCACCTTCTGTGTATGCCAATTGACATACAGAGAATCCCCAATGGGTCTATTGTGTATGCTAATTGGCATACATAGTAGCCATTGGGTCTACTATGTATGAAAAATTGGCATACACAAAAACCCCAATGGTCTTCTCTGTATGCCACTAATGTAGGTGTGGAAGAGATGACGAATTCATATATTTAAAAAAAAAAACTTGCAGTGCTTCATTCTTCCAATGCCCCCGCATCTCACTTCTAATGAAATAAAATGTGCATGACATATAAAATTTGTCGATGAATAGATTCTCTATCATTTAACTTTCGACGAATCTAGTTTCTATACTGTCTCACTTGTGACGACTGAAATGTGGTCGATATAGAAACTTCATCAGAAAATAGTTTCTAGTTCGTCTCACTTCCGACGAATGAAATGTGGCTAATTTAGATTCTTTGTCGACAAATAGTTTCTATATCGTCTGAATTCTGATGAATAAAATGTGTCCGACATGGAAAATTAGTCGAACTATAGTTGCACTCGTTCATCTCACTTCCTACGAATGAAAATGTCGAAAGTGAGATGACCATTTACGTCACTATATAATCGAGCCTTCGATGCCACATGTCTGTAAGAAGTAAGATGACTAGGGTATACGTCGAAAGTGAGATGGTACCATAATCAACATTTGGGGGGCACAGGTTGTGTCAGGATTCAGACAACCGTACATCGACATTATATCAAAAGTGCCATCGAAAAATGACCCAAATTTACTAGTGTTATGGAACTCCCTGAGCTCAACTCTTATGAAACTAACATCATGAGTGGTGTCTTGGTAGTATTCCACCTGATGCCTAAGATGCACCAGTTATTTTGTCATGACATATGCTTCCTGCTCATCCTCTTTTTCCTTGTCAATAACAACATTTGATATGGCCATTCTGGCTCCCAATAATCCGCTCGTCCTATACCATCGAGAATCCAACATGGTTTCCTCTATGGTGATCATCACAACACTCTCTAGAGTGAGTCTCCTCCTCTTATCGATCCTTCTTACTACCACTTGTATTTTTCTATCATAAGCTATATCTTTGACATTGGCCACCTCATCTACAGGCTATGGAATTGGTTGATTAGCCCATGAGAGGGTGTTCCCCAAACTTCCCAGACTATGGAAATGCTCAAGTGTTGGTTCCTTGCCTTTATCAATTCCTGGCTTCTAGTGGCTCACTTTCTCCTTCTTATTCGGTGTTGTTGAAGGATGTCATGTTTCACCTTTAGTTTTCATTCCTATATTAGTGGGAAAATATTCCACGTGTTTAGTATCTAGAGTGTTTCCTGGGGCATCACTTACTTTAGCTTCTAATGAAGGTGTTGACCCCTTGTGTTGAGATTTTCCTGGTGGCTCTTTTGTGATTTCTTCATACCTACTGTCCTTATTTTTCTCTTCATTAAACTCATATCCATCAGTATTATTGTTAAGATTGTTTTCCTCAACAGGGGTTTTATCCCCTTCTCCTTTCTTTTCTATGTCTTCCTCTAAGATGGAACCTATATCCTCACCCTCACCCTTTTCCTCTGGAGCTCCCTCTTGATCCTTTTCTTCATCTTGAGTTTGAGCGTGTTGTGATTCTGATGCCGCTTCATCTACAATGGGAATTGTAGTGTTTGTACCTTTAGGGTCACTATCATAAATTGTGATTAAACCAACAATTACTGGTGCAACTCCACTTAAGATTGTTGGTGCTGCTAAAATATTGGTTGTTGGTTTAGTTTTTGTCTTCCCTATCAATATTTTCTATAGACCTTGTTGTTCATTATGTTCCCCAGTTAGAATATCTGTAGGGGTTGTTATCTTCCCTTATTCCATATGCACACTTACTAGGGTTATGATTTTTGGTCCCATGAGGATGGTTCGAATTGGCCCGTGTTACCAAATGTTTGTTTCAAGTTCCTAAATGTTTCTTGGAATTTTATCCCTACTAGCCTCTTGCTCTCCCAATTCTTCTTCTCTGTGTACTCTGGTGATTGCTTCCACAATTTTCACTATATCAGGACTTGCTCATCCATTGACATTTCCTTGAATTGATTCATCTCTAGATTGGCTTTCCTCAAAATAACTTCTATTGTTGATTAAGGTTGGTTGTCATTGATGTCAACCCTTGAAGAAAGACCCGTAGCATAAAGGTTTGGGTAATGGACCCAATAGTGTCTGATGTAAATATGACTCATTATTGTTTTTTCATGGTTGATAACTAGTAAATATGGATGAACTCCAAAGTGGTCCTCTTATGGTGAAATCCCTCACGGGAAGATGCTTTGTGGAGTAAGAGAACCCATGCTTAATTGTGGAATAATGAGATGAAGGAAAGTGAATTTTTCAGGGAAAATATCCTATATGGATAGTTCTTGTCATTTCATTTCCGGTGGTATGTGGAACGTCACATAATTCCTCATGGTTAGAAAGTTATGGCCATGAGAAGTTGGAGACCCCAGGTTTGGGTAATGGACCCAAGTTTGTTTGATGGGTAACGGTATGAGTTTTGATATATTTTTAGATAATACTATTCATTATGGATAGTACATTTCATTCCATTTCTGGTGGTATGTAGAACGTCACATAACTCTTCACAGTTTTAGATTTATGGCCTTACGAAGTTGGAGGACCCTCATATGTCATCTAGAAGCCCCAAAAAGGTCATAGTAATTAAAGTGGTTTAAGAGATTTTAAAAGGTAAATAATAAAGTGAAGTTATGAGTGTATTATAATTCAAAGTGAATACAAAATAAATTATTTCAATAATAATTTTAATGGAGAAATTAGAAGTAGACCCAACCCTAAAATAAGGAAA
>ML783809.1:446621-476294 GCA_009831015.1 Picea engelmannii | reverse complement strand
ATCCTTCTAGAAGCGGAAGCTTCTATTAGGTCTTCTTACATCCGCCTTATTCTATTTTATTGAAAGGTCTTATTAATATTGACCTTTATTACATCCGAATACATTGATCTACCTATGTGCGGGTTAGGACCTTAACAGAATACCATCTTTAGAAATGATGTGGCTTGGGAGTTTCCCTTCTTCTACTCTGAATATGGTCTTTTTTGGGTTCAAATATATCCCATACTTTCTACATCTTTCAAAACTCAAGGTGAGATGAGTGATGTGTTATGCCCTATCCTTGGAGTAAATAGTAACATCATCTAGGTAGACCAATACACACTTGTTGATTAACCCTCAGAATGCCACATCCATGGTTGTTTGGAAAGTATATCCTGGATTAATTAACCCAAAAGGAATGCATTTGTAGGCAAATGTTCCCCATTTAGTTTAAAAGGTTGTCTTCAATCTATCTTCCTTTGATACCAAAACCTAGTTATACCCTGAGAATCCATCCAGAAGTGAGAAAATATTCACTCTGGATATAGTCTGTAGGAGTTGTTCCATGGGAGGAATAGGGTAGTTATGTTTTGATGAAGCCCTATTCAAGTTTATGAATTCTACACATAAACATATTTCTCCAGTTTTTTCTTGACAGGAATTAGGTTATCTACCCATGCAGAATGCCTTACTTGAAATATTATCTTTTCTTATAACAATTTTTTGATCTCTTTTTGCATCAAGGGTTCCAAAGACGGATGCAATTTTCTTAACATTTGATGGAAAGGCTTGACCTCAGGTCTCAGTGGGATGGTGTTTTGAATGATCCTAGTATCATAAGTTTTCAAATCCTAGTAGGACCAGGCGAACATATCTTTATATTTTTTAAATAAATTTATGTAAGACTTCTTTTCTTCAAGAGAAAATGATCTCCCAAGGTTAATGTTTCAAGGATTATTGGCAGTTCCTAGATTCATGACTTCATAGGAAGGAAACGAACTCCTGGTTTTGGTATTTTTTGGTTTTTTAAACTTCTCTCGTAAATAAATAAGGTTTTCAACATTAACTACTCCCCAAGGCATAGTGTGAAGTTTAGGTTGTATAGAGTTATTTCCCCCTATTGGGTTAGCATCTTGATTATCTTCTTTAGCATGTATCTTTTGAAAAACATCATCATCAATGGCCAAGTCTCTGAATTTTTTTTCATTAGTCAAAAAGGATATAATCTTCTCATCTTCCTCAAATACCCTCTAACTAGAAATGTTATCTCGGATAGAAGGTTTGTATAACAACTCTATAGAAAACCTAGAGGCTTCATAATATTCCAAAGGAGATAATATTGAATATGTTGTGGCTAAAGAATCAACTAGTATATTTTTAGATATAGGTATGGTTGTGATGTTGAATTCTTGGAAATTTGCTATCATCCTGTGAAATTCTTACTGATGTTTCCTTAAATGAGGGGAATCATAATGGATAGTGTTCTTTACCTGTTTGAGAATGATTTCTGAATCACCAAATGTGACTAGTTCCTTGATATTTAGGTCAATGGATTTGTCAAGTACTTGAACTAGTGCCTCATATTTGACAGTATTGTTTGTTCATTCAAAGTCTAATCTACATGAAAAAAAACTACATTTTCCTATTGGATCAATGAAAATGCAGCCTAAGAATGAAGTCCAAATATCATAAGTGAATTTGGGTATTCACTTGTCTAATTCTAGCTTTGGAATTTCCTTTTCATATTTTGTGATTTGAGTGTGAATATTATGTTCAAGTTTACTATATTTCTCAACTATTTTTGGATTGTCATGCAGTGGAAACTCATACTTCTATGAAAATAACACATCAGATAAGCATGGCGAGAAATTACCAAATCAGATAAGGTTCGTTAGGAGTTTCTAGGTCAGTGACAATATGTTTCAAATATTTTATCGGTTAATCCTGATAATGATAGGATTTCCCTTCAATGGTAACCAAAAGTGAGACCAATCCATATTAAAATATCCATGTAATTTTTCGGACCAATCCCTACTTAACAACATCACATAGTCTTCTGGAATATATACAATTATGATGTCTATGACCTGGTGGAATTTTGGGTTAGAGACAATCCAGATCATAACATATTTTAGTTCACCAATTACCTTAACTTCAGCTTTGTCTAGTTGAATAATGCGCATGTCACTTTTGGTAGGAGTAGAAATAATCTTCTTGCAGATTAATAGGGGCACGACATTTGAAGAAGCACCAATATCAACTAAAAAATTGTGTAGATTTGTATTGTAGAATTCAAAGGTTAACAAAAGTGGTGGTATATATGACTGAGGTTTCTTATCAGTAGAAACTATTTTTACACTAGGCTTCTTGATTTCTCCAGAGTGTCCTTTCCCCAATTTTGTATTTAGATTTGGATTTAAATAATCTTGTCATCATCCTCCAAGGCTTGCAATAGTTGATATTTATGTTGAGGATTTTTTCCATCAAGGTCCTGGAAGTTGTCTCATGGTGGCGGCAAAGAGCAGAGCCATCAAGCTCCTGGTAGTTGTCTCTTTAGAAAATTTATCTAGAAAGTCTTTCAGAAATTTCTTCAAACTATTAATGGATCCAAACGAGAGATTGAAATACCATGTTGAAGCTGAGTTCTCGAAGGTGTAATGGAACTGTCTTCACACTACATCTTCATGTTGGACATTCAAAAATTGTATTGCCAATATGAGCTTCTTGATGTGGTCTTCAGAAAACCTGGTGGTTTCAACATCAAATTTTGGGACAAGTTTCTCTGGGTGCCTAGGAAAGTGATGTAACCTCCATGGTATAGCCACGACATCCCTATCCAACCATGGTTGGTTTTTTGCAGGTTGATCATTACATTCTGGGATTTCTTGATTGTTGTTTTCCATATCGTTTGACTCGTTATTTGATTTTTCTAAGCTAGAATCGACTTCTTCAGATTCAAAACTATCCAGATCAAAATATGTACTTTTTGGTGGGGTAATGAGACGAGTTTCAGGAATAAAACTAAAAGGTTGGTCAGTTTAAGTGAGATAAAATTATACTATATATTCAACCATATGGACAAAGGTGTGATTTGAGGTATCAACAACTAGTCTTATAGTTTTATTTATGTGGGGAAGAAATGGAGCTAATGGAAATGATAAAATTTGTCAAGCATAAGCTTTGGTAATCCTTCTAAATGCATTGCTTTCATTGTGAGGGATTGTGTAGGGTATATATAGGTGAAGGTACGGGAAATATTCATCATGTGGTAACTCACTGGTAGTCGAGGTACCTTCAATCTTAGAGATGTCCTTAGAAGGAGTATCCATGCATGTAGGTTTTTTTTGAATCTATAGGATATTTGAAATAAGTTTCTATTGAAAGAACTATTTTAATCAGCCATGCATTCGTCAGGTCCTCCTTCTAGAACCAATTTTGTTGAGGGCTCCAAATTCCCTTTGTCTCAACAGTAGGAATCACACCCAAAGACAAGGCGCAATTAGACTCGTCCATGTTTAACTTAGTGTGATTCTATGGATTGATGATCAGGAAAGTTTCGATGGGATTTAATTTTAAAGAGAGATACTCTCCCAACTAGACTTTTCTCTTTTTCTTTTATTAGTTAATTTCTTGAGTATTCAACAACTAAATTCTGAAGAAGACTTGTTGTAGGTTAACCTTTACCAACAACATGTAAATGATATCTCTCTTAAATCAATATTGAACAATAATGTTTTGTTGATTAAGTAGAAAACATCATCTAAGAATTGAAAGGAGATGACATATGAGGAAAATAGATAGCTAGAAATAATTTTGATTACTGTATAACACAAGCAACTTTTAAAACACCATTGACTTTATGCAAACATCCATTTACCAACCATAATAATTCAAGATATATTAAACACAATTACAATCTTACTAAATAGTTCACAACATAAAATTGTATGCAAAACAATCCACAAACTATGATAATCCACAAGCTTTGGACGAAATTGTCTCCAACTCTACATGAGCTTCATTATTAAACTTCAAAGTAGTTCTTCATATAATAATCAGTCTTTACAAAACCGTTGACCCTTCAAAATGAAATCCTTATTTATATGAAAATTCCATGCAAAAAAAAATAATAATGTTTACTTATTGTAGAGAAAAAAAAGATAAAGTGGATTGCATCCACGTGAATGCCATCAGTGAACTTCAGTTATCTCAGAGTATTCTCCTTGTTGTATTCATAACACTAGGAGAAAATATCCTCGTAGGTATGCAAATGCGGGAAACGATGTTGTTCCATCAGGGCACTAAGCCTATATTTCATTTCCATCACTTGACCTTTAAACCGATCTATCTTGGTACTGAGGTGTCGCAAAACCCAGGTGGCTCCTATCGGTTGTTTCCAGAGGAAATTTTGGGGAAAAACACCGTAATCAAGGAAGGAAGTTAGGAAAGGGACCAGAAAAGGATCGCACACCAGAAAACAGGGAAACAAAGTGCATCGAATAACAAGGAAAAGAAGGAAGAAGGATGTAGAGCGATGATGAAATGATTGGATCGAGGACCAGTCACACACAAGAAGTTAGAATGTGGACAAACCTAATCCACTTAGGGTTAGGGTTTTGGTCATTATTGTAAAGGTTTTTAACCCTTTTTTGTAGTATAAATATGTATTGTAAGATCCAAGGAAATAAGTAAGTCAGTTAGAGTTAGTTAGTTAGATAATCAGAGAAAAAGAGTTATTGCTTGAGCTATCTAGTTGTGGAGCTAGTTTTGGAGTTGAGTAAATTTTTGAGAGACATACATTGTAATAGAGGGTAAGGTTGTGAGTTGTATAGCTTGGTGCAACCTTTTCCACCTCACCACTCACTAGTATCACTTATACTCAAATTTAATACACGCAGTGTTATGACTTTTGATGAAGAATAATAAAGAAGCGAAGAATTTCAAATCTTTGTGGACGTAGCCCAGGGGGGTGAACCATGGTAAAATACTGTGTCATTGTGTGGAATGTTTTGTTTATGTTTTACAATGGTTTATGATGAATGAATGAATCTGTTAGTAGTAAAATGCAACGTGCACTAGAATAGTTATGATATTTACTACAGAATGAATGTTAAATGAATGCGCATGGTTACAGAATGGTAAATATGGATTTACTAATGTGTTATAATAATATATCTAACATGTTGAGGTAGAAAATAATGCCTGACAACCCCAAAGAAACATCCCTTCCACAATTGCATACATCTGGGTCCTGCAGTCACTCGTAAAGCCATCTTGGGTGAGACTTCATTGTGCACTCTATGCACAGTGTTGCTTCTAGTATCTAGAAGGGTTGATGGTTTGCAGGGTTTTGTTGGAAGCCTAAAAGTAGAACCCAAGTCAGCCCGCATATCCAAAAAATGGGTATTTTTCTGGCTAGAACTCATAAGATTAGATTGGAGGGGACTTGTTAAGGACAGTGAAGAGAATGTAATTGTACAAGGGGATGTTTAGGCCATGGAATCCAACTAAGTAGGATATTGAATGATGGTTGGAAACAAAAGAGATCGATTTGGTGTAGAAAGACAATAGAATATCCAAGTATACTCCACACCAATATTTGGAAAGGGACGTGTTTATTGATATTCATGAGGCATTTTTCTATTATTTTCCAGAGTTGCTGCAGGAGTGGATACTGAGATTGAAAGACAATCATCCAACTAATTGGATAAGACAAGTAGAATGGACTACCGAGAATATTGCGCATCTAGAAAGAGTCAATAATAAATTCACGTGTGCATTGGATTTCTAGCTAGAAAATATTATTGGAGGATTTATTACTGAGTTTGCAGTTGATATTGTGAAGTCATACACTACTGCAAAGAATGATTTTTTGAAGGGTCCAAGAGGAAGGTATATCAGATCATTCTATACTTCGATCAATATTTTTTTTCATGATAAAGGAGTGATGGAAATGGAGTTAGAAATATAAATCACTCTAGGCGCATGGGGAAATTGGGGGAAGCACTAAAGAAGATATGAGATATGGAGAAGGACCTAGATAGAGGTCATAAGAAGGAAGAAATGGACCCCATTATGATGGATGAAGATTAGATAAAGGAAATAATGGAAAGAGAGGGAACGACATGCAACAAAAGACCCTACTAGTATAATATCAATAGTAAAAAGAGGGAAGTAGTCGAGGAAGAGGGATTGGACAATGATGGAGAGGAGGTAGAGGATATATGAGATATGGGACAAATTGGGGAAATTATGCATTCCACATATGATATAAAAACCATAGGTCAACGGTCTAGCATATAAGAAGGTTCTCCATTCCAGATCCAAATTAGTTTGGAACCCATAAACCCATGTGCGAATAAAACATATGAAGAGGAAGAACCAGTTAGACAACCAAAAATTAGTGGTAGAAGGATTTTAGTAGGACGAGGGTCCAGTGGAAATTCAAGTGGAAGTACAAATTCAGCTAGTAGTAGTCAATTATCTACACCGCACGGAGGAGACGGTACAACAAACTTTACAATGGCAGGAGAAAATCCAACTATTCAGTTACCATAGTTTCATGGAGAAGGGTCGGAGGACCCAAAGAACCATTTCTTTATTTGTGAAAATATTTGGGAAGATAAACATATCATGGATGAATATACAAAAGTGGTGCAACTTGCAATCACATTGATAGGCTGCACACTAGATTGGTATATGGGCCTCGCGGTAAAAAACCAACAAGGAGCACCTACAACTGTTATAGATGTGAAGAAGGCATTAAATAGTGAATTCCAACGACCAATTTCATCGGATCAATACATGAATGAGATGATCGAAATCAAACAGAAGCCAAGGGACTCATTTTAGGAATTCAGTCAAAATTTCAAGCGATTGAAAGGTAAGTTGAAGTATCCTATCACAGATATGCAACATAGGCACCTATTTGTTAATTCATTATTTCCACATTTATAATATCCATTGAGGAAAAAAAAATTCTAGACTTAGGTTGAGGATCCGCAAGTAGCCTTACAATTGGAGGAAAATCAGTATAAACATACAGATCTAGTTGTACAAGAGTTGAGAGAAGATCTCAAGAATATGACATTTCAATTCAATAAGAACAAAGGAAAGTAAAAGAGGGAATTTTTCTGGTGTACATTATGCGTGCCCAAAATTTGCGCAGTATTTGGGAGCAGGAATGCCAAATAATTTACCTTTAGGAGGACCATGGTGTGAAATATGTAGAACACATGGACATGATCCCTATCATTGTCCCATGGTGCAAAAGTACCAAACAATGCCTAAGAGTACATTCTACAATTTCTACAAGTCTATAGGACATGAATACAAGGATTTTCAAACTTTTGAAATGATGAAGGAAAGAACCTCATATGCTTATAGGATGTAGGCTGAACTAATGACAGTTCCACATGTGTAGCAATATAGTAATGTACAATAGTTTCCAACGCCACCACAGTATAATAATGCACAACAATATAATCAGGTGCCACAATATAATGCATTGCACGCAAGCAATCAAGGATTCAAATGAGGAGGTCATGGAGGAAGAGGATTTCGAGGAGGTAGAGGACCAATAACCTGTCACAATTGTTAGAAACCTATAAATTATGAAAGGGTTTGTTCACAACCACCGACGACATGTATGTATTTTCACGTAGCAGATAATAATACAAAATATTATCCGACACTCTTGACAAAGATACATGAAAAAAGGAACCAGAATAACTAGAATGTCCAATGGATTGCTATGGAAACTAGAGAAGATGATGGAAAGAAGATCAATATTGTTACTCAAGGAGGAACCAAGACAAGAGAATATGTAGCAAAGAAGAAATAGGACCAGAACCAGGGGTTCATAAAGAATACAACACCTCAATATCATTTTGATGGGCGCAAAGAAAATGAGACATTCAAGCAGGCTAGACAAGAGATTTTGTAGGAGAATATTGCTTCTACTTCAGGTACAAATCCAAGAGATGATGTACTAGTATATGATATGCCTGATATATTTGATCAGATGAGCATATATCAACCTTCAGAATAAGTAAATAATGTAAGAAACTTTTTGGGGTCTTTCTTGAAGTTGTTGAACAATAAAAACTATCTACAAGTATTATAAAGTATGTTAGAAAAGTGCAATTTTGGAGAAGAGATAAAATTAGAACAAAATACAGTCAATAAGGTCCGTAATAAGACAAGGAAAAATAGGGAGTTCAGATTGAATGAAAATATTGAAGACTTTAACATGGGTGACATCATATTATATTTGGGGTCTGAAGTAAATGTTCTTCTTAAGAAGACATGGGAATGCATAGGGGAACCTACACTGGGATATTCACCTATTCGGTTGAAGTTATCAAATCAGCATAGAGTGATACCAATTGGTATATTGAAAGGAATACCAATGGATTTAGATGGTATGTGCACCATGGAATATGTTGAAGTAATTGATATAGTAGATAATACTACACCTTATCTAGCATTGTTGGGATTGGATTGGGCATTTGAAAATCAATCTATCATCAAATTGAAGACCAATAAAATGATATTTGAATCATGAGAATATAGAGTCATTGCACCATTATATCCTTCAAAAGGTGGAATATATGTTGAACAAATGACAAATAACTTTGTCCCAGAGGAGATAAACCAGTTTTACAGAACTACCATGCATGAGGAAGATTACATTAACCCAACAATAGATGTAATGCATAGTTGGAGAAGGATTAGTTCTTGTGCTTCATAATATAACACAGGACTAGAGAATTGGCAAGAGATCTTACATGAGATATCTATTAAAATATGTGCAATAATAACACATGCACTAAGATGGGTTGGCATAGAGGTAAGAGAACCTCCAACTTTTTATGGTCAGAATAATTTGGAATAATATTTAACAAAGTTTGAGTTAGAAGTCTTGGATAATCAAAGGTTACCAGTATTAGATATGGCCTTGAAAGAAACACCTTCATGTTGGTGGGGTACTCACAAATAGAGGATCAATAATTGGTATCAATGCAAGAGGTTACCGTGCATCATATTTTGTGCAGAATGAGAGAATAAGTGTATGGAGAAATGTGATGGAATAGGAAAACCCAGAGAACATATGAACATATGCATAACCCAATGGATATTGGTACCACCAGAGGAGTTTCCACATCACTTCACTCATACATTAGAAGCCATCCTAAGGAATTGGTATACCCGAATTGGAATTGTGAAGAGGAATTGCAAATTGGGAAGAGCTATAGAAGAACTTTGCGATCACTTTTTCATTTGAAAATGAGAATCCAAAGATTGATACAACAATGAAGTTGGTAAAAGAGAGGATATTTGAAGAACCTAAAGTTGAAATTGTAACAGCTTATCAGAACTCGAAGCGACAGACAGTCAGATGGTTGTTACATTATTATCATGTCGCAGAAGATGATCCAACAAAAGAAAACCCACGTGATATTTAGATTAAAAAAATTGAAGGGGAAAGAGAATTCGAAGGTCCACAGTTATAGTCAGAATATTTTTTTGCACCACTGAATATAAAGAAGCTAAAAATTGGGACAGAGGAGAATCCAAATATTGCAAGTATTGGTGACTATTGGGATAACCAAACAGTGGAAAGAATAACAAAATTACTATGCGAGTATAGTGATATGTTTCCAGCGACATTTTTAGAGATGAAAGGGGTAGCAGGAGAACTTGGAGAAATGAATATCCCATTGATATCATATGCCATACTAATAAGACAGAGACCCTACAGGGTAAATCTAGTATATAAGCATAAAGTGAAGGCATAAATTAGTAAAATGTTAGAGGCTAGTATAATAGAACCTATTGAAGAATCTGATTGGATTATCCCTATGGTAGTTCAAGAGAAGAAGCAAGGGAGAATAATGATTTGGGTATACTTTAGGAATTTGAATGATGCATGTTTTCATGATCCCTTCCCTACTCCATTTACAGATGAAGTATTGGAGAATGTAGAAGGACAAGAAGCAAACTCATTTACTAATGGGTTTTCAGGATATCACTAGATCATGATATCACCAGAGGATCGTCATAAGACTACATTTTCCACAGAATGGGGTTCATATTAGTACACAATGATTCCCTATGGATTGAAGAATTCCCCTGCTATTTTTTCAAGGGTAGTGGTAGTTGCATTTAAGGATTTTATACATAAATGTTTGGAGGTTTACCTGTATGATTGGACAATATTTAGCTTATGGAAGGATCATGTTGAAGTTTTAATATTGATGCTAGCCAGGTGTAGACAATTTCAATTTTCCTTGAATATTAAGAAATGCATATTTAGCACACCATTTGGAATTTTGCTAGGACATGTGGTGTGTAAACAAGGTCTGCTAGTTGATCATGTGAAGATTGTTGTCATTGTTAACCTACCACCACCTAAGTTAGTGTGCCAATTAAGAGATACACTTGTTCATATAGGCTATTATAGGAAGTTCATAAGGATCTATGCACAGATTACTGCGCCCATGGAGAAATTGTTAAAGAAGTATTGTAACATCCCCAATGTCCAACTGGGCTATGCCACGTAAAATGTTTTGAACTGTATGCAAAATAAATCATATACACAAAGAAAATCTTGTGGAACTTCATATATGTAACTTAAAATAGACATATACATTATGTAAATTCATAGATTCATATGGAAATAATAGTAAAAATATAGATGCAACATAGACAGGAAATACCCATAAATATAACACATAAATAATAATGAAGCATAAATTAACACACAATTGACACTTATCTTGGTAATAATATCACCAAATGCGTGCATACCTTCAAATAACCTCCCATCCTTAGAACACACTTCTCATAACTCTTAGCAGTGGGTCACCCCCAAGCTGGGACTAAAATCCACCCGGTGTTGGCACAGGGGAAAACTCGGGGTTCAATGCTTCAACAATGCACCAAAAAAACCCTAATTACCAACCCTTTCGGCAACACCTGCAAATCATATGAAGTCTCACCCGAGGTAGAGGTAGGGGTGGTTGTAGGACTCAAGTGTTCACAACCTGGCTAGGACACAGATCTGTGATCACAATACTTAATAGAACACTTAGCAGTTAACATTCATTAGTCTTTAACCCTTATTTGCATCGCAGGTTAAAACCCTAATTAGATAACAATGCAGTATTCAACAAGATCTAATACATCCAATTACTTAGCACATATAAATAGATCACATATAGCATTCATTCATGATATTAAGCACTAAGGTACCACATCAGATGCATATAACATAAATAAATATTATAGTACTAAGCATAAATCACATCAATCACATAGATAAATCACAACACAGGATATACGTGGTTCACCCACAGCGTGGGGCTACGTCCACCAACTCTTAATCTTATTTATTATCGCCTTTAAATATTATTGCATGCATAGAGCTACAGATCCAACTCTGCATAGGACAGGAGATCTATGTGCACCTCGCCAGATCGTCCTTCCCTGAGTGACCACTTTTGGGACTTCGACAAGCTGGTCGAAGACGGAGCACCAGGCGAAGCGGAGATATCAGGATCTCGCCCCCTTTTGCAAGATTTTTAGGGTTTAGGGTTTATGTAACGAGTATGGGATGTCGGCCCATGGGTCTTACCCATTCTTAGGCCCTTTTGTAATGTATAAATAGAAAGCTAGGTGATGTAAGTAAGAGGTGCTATGCTAAGTGCAAATGATTGTAAGAGGCTTTGTTCATGCTATGTGTTAATACTTGCTATGCTAAGTGCAAGTGATTGTAAGAGGATTTGTGCATGCTATGTGTTAAGACTTGCTATGCTAAGTGCAAGTGAGTTGTAGTGCTTCGTGCACCGATTGTGTAAGGCTTTGTGCTTGGAGCTAACTCGAGGAAGGAGGATCTGGCGAGCTGCACACAGATCTCCTGTCCTATGCGGAGTTGGATCTATGGCTCTGTGCATGTAAGAAGATTTAAAGGAGATAATAAATAAGACGAAGAGTTGGTGGACGTAGCCCCATGCTAGGCGTGAACCACGTATATCATGTGTTGTGATTGCTATGTGTGATTGATGTGATTTATGCTTAGTACTGTAATCTTTATGTATGTTAGATGCATCTGATGTGGTAGCTTAGTGCTTAATATCATGAGTGAATGCTAGATCTGATCTATTTCTATGTGTTAAGTACTTGGATGTATTAGATCTTATTGAATACTTTGTTGTTCTGTAATTAGTTTTTTAACCTGCGATGTGAGTAAGGGTCATCGCAGGTTAAAAACTAATGAATGTTAAATGCTAAGTGCTCTGTTAAGTATTGTGATCACAAATTTGTGTCCCATCTAGGTTGTAGACACTTGAGTCTTGCAACCACCCCTTCCTCTACCTCCGGTGAGACTTCATCTGCTTCGCAGGTGTTGCCGAAAGGGTTGGTAGTTAGGGTTTTGTTGGTGTGTTGTTGAAGAGTTGAACCCCAAGTCTGCCCCTGTGCAAACAAATGGTTATGTTGTTGGGACTGAAACTGTGATTGTTGGGAACTGAAGAAAAGAGGAATATTTGCGCATATATTTTCTTCTATAGTGCGCAATATTCTACTTGACTTGTGAAGCTATGTGCTAAGAAAGGAACCAGATCTGAAGAAAAGAGGTAAGATCGTAAAGATTTGTGCTCTGATAAAGGTAAGATAAGTGGAAATTTTTGTTTCGAAAGAATGGATCTAGATATGTTTGATAGATTTTGTCCTAGTCTAAAAACTAGGGAACATCTAGAAGAAAGAAGATATGATATGAATACATTTGATAGAAATAATGAAAGATATGTTATTCCTATGCATAGAAATAATTTTTGGACTAACAAGTGGATGCCGGATCCTAGAAATAATTTTTTGCAGGTCCATCATAGTGATCCCAGTGTGCAGTACAAAAGAGGTTGGGGATTGTTTAAGAGAAAGAGAGGATTGGCATTGTGTTATAATTGTATAAGATCGAGACATCTTACTAAGGAATTCCCTGGTCGAGGTCATGTTTGCCTTTGTTGTAAAGCTACTAGACACGAAGTTTTTTATTTCCCTAGAATGATTGCTAAGGTTGAAAAGATGAACATGAGACAAGAAAACCATGAAGAAGCTCAAGAGAATAAGAATGTGCTAGAGCACCAGAAAGAATCAGAGGCTATACTATTGCAAATGAAAGAAACACTTAATGATCATAGAGACATCGATTTATCAGAGATATTAAAAGAGAAAGAGTGCATAGAAACAAGAATAGGAGACTTCGACATAGATTGTGTATTGGATGCAGAAACATAGGTGAACATTATGACATAAAGTACTTGGGAAATCTTAGGAAAACTTGCTATGGTTCCTTCATTGGGAGGAATAGGATTTTTTTAAGGAAAGATGATAACCCTATGTGGAAGACTTTCCCACGTACCTATGAGTGCTCATGGAACACCAACAGAAGAATAATTCGAGGTCATTAAGTTTGTTGAGAACATCTCTCCTTTTTCACTTTTGTTAGGAAGGACTTGGATTGAGAGAGATGAGACCCAGAGGAAAGAAGAGGAGGAAGCTATAAAACATAAAAAACAATAATTAATGGATTTCATGGCTAGGAGAATAACATGCTTAATAGAAGAACAGGAGGACAATTCAAAGCAACTAAGGTCCAGAGACCTGGCTATCGAAGTTGAAAAGAACCTATCCATGAAGGAGAGTAGAGAACTCACTCCAGAAATAGTAAGAGAAGAAGTATTATCCTCAAACCTTGTAAAAGATCCTCAACAATGCGAAGTTACTATGCCAAAAGGATATAAGAAAAAGAATGGAAAGAGGAATCCAAAGATGCACATCATGGGAAAGAAAGCTAGAAATATCAGTAAGAAGAAAGCAAATCTAGAAAAATTGCAAGAGGTTCCAGAGAGGACTTTGTGGAAGGAAGGATTGCAGAACTTGAACCTCGCCCTAATAGCAGAACAACGCAGACTGGCACTTCGCCACAATGAAGTAATATGACTGTTGGAGGTGTCTCGGCCATTAGAATGACTCTCCAAAATGGATAGAAACACAGTTATTGCAATTAAACTCCTCATGTCATGATACCATGGTAGTTACCTGTGGCTGGACAGGTGCATCATAGTAGATCCGACGTTGATCCACTAGATCACTGGGTTAAGCATGCAAGGACCGGACCTGCAGGATTTTTACCCAGGGAAAGTTGTAGATCGTGCCCTGGCATAGAAAATAAAGGATACCTATGGTGATGTAGAGAAAGGGAAGAAGGGCTACAAGGTAGCCTCCATCCAAAATGGTGCAGTGTGCCTAGCTTGCCATTTGGTCACTGGTAATCTTGTCAGGAAGAACAGGCCAATGCAGGTCATGAGGGTTCATCATCGACCTCGTGGGAAAATGCGTTGAAGGAATGAAAATAAACTAGGTGAGCTACCTCGTCAAACAGTTGGAGAAAGAATGTTGTGAAGCAAAAGACTAGGGATATGAGTTTCACTTCAGCTAGTTGTTGATTCTCATTGCCTTCATTTCTTGGGAGATGTTGGAAGGAGCGACCTTCTCTAAAATTGAGTCATCCGAACCACTGGCTGCGAAGTTCACTACACTATGGTATTTGAACGACATGGAAAAGCAATGGCAGTCAAATGTGGTGTTCCACACCTACTAATTGAAGCTGAAGAGGGCCATTGAATCCTTCCCTCACATGACACCGAATACGTTGCATCGGTTTAGGCCATTTGTGAAGTTACACGCAGACAGACATTTCATATATATCATTGCATGCATAAACGAACATAAGGAAGAGCTCCAGTCCTATTACAAACTCACCGAGGAAGATATGGAGTAAATCACCAAGAAGTGGCATGCGGAATTCCTAGTACCAGTCAAACAGATAGAACTCTCCGACCCCAACCTCATTGGAAGTCCTGTAGTCACTCGAGAAGAATATGATGCACCCAGTAGCAGTAGGAAGAAAAAGAAGGAAGAGGTACAGGAACTGAACAATGCATCAAAGGAAACTACACTAGATTCACCTGAAGGAGGAGGAGGTGAGGAAGTAGACAAAGAAGAGGATGAAGGGGAAGAAGAAGAACATGAACAGGGTGAAGTGACACCGCCTAAAGATCCCCTTCCAGAAACTGAAACATCCAAGAAAATAAAGGGTTCCCCGACGAAACCTTCATCGTGGAAGAAGTCAAAATCCAATAAAACTCCATTCCAGAATGTGCTCACGGTAGATGATATTGACCTCATCATCGCCGCTATATCATATACCTCAGAGGAAATTTTGCAGCGAAGCGAAGAAAAACAAGAGACAATGTTTGACAGGACCAAGGCAGAGATTAAAGGGTTACAACAGGCTCTTTATTTGAGCCGTGTAGTATCTACTACGTCATTGTCAGCAGGGGACATAGAAGTAGGAGATGAGCCTGCCCAGCTACGCAGATTAGAATATTTGACAAATTCTTTCCTTCGTCAGGTCTAGGAGGAAAAGGAATAGGCCACAAATGCATTAAATCAAGCAAAGGAGGAATCCCTAGAGAAACATCGGGTTGCACATCAAGAAAACGATGACCTCCAGGTGAAGTTTGCAGAGGATAGAGCACATATCCAAAAGGAAAAATAACAACTTCTCGCGAAGAAGATTGGTGTTAAAGAAGAAGTTACTAGAGCACTTCTCTCTGTGTTGGGCCTAGCACAGATGGAAGAAGAAACAACTGAGAGCTAGGTGAGGAAGATCATTGAAGCCATTCAGCAGCTCCAATCACAAATAGCAGAACTGGAACTACAAGTCATGTCAAGCACTCTGTAGGAAGTGCGAGATCAGAGAGAGGAAACTACCAGTAGTGTAGTCAAAAGACTCAAGGCATTGGCCTTAGAATGAAAGAAAATCAGTAGTCGAAGTGTGAAAACCTATGAGCGCCTTACAGAGGACCCATAACTAAGGACATTGGAGTCACATCTCCAGGAAGAAAAGAAACAAGCAGTGACAATACAAGAACAATTGAAGCCACTGTCAGTAGTCGAGAGGATGAAAAGGTCCCAGGAACAACGTACAGTTTAGCAATAGGTCCATGCCATCTAGAGTAAAGTCATGGAAGTGACTAAGAGGCTCTAGCCAGTGCAGGATGGAGCCTGCACACATTTTGAGGAGATTGAGGGGCAAGGTGCATAGCTATAACAAGTGGTCACCACGGTGGAACAACGATTGGAAGGACCAGTGACCAAGACAATTGTTTAGGAGTTCGTCGAGCAAGAGGATCTGGTGAAACAATAGGTCGAAGAAGCTCAAGTCAAGATCGAGGCCTTCAAATCAGAGTTTCCCAGGTCAGAGTGATTCGGGATGAGTCACAAGTGAGTGTTGGAGGCCTGTTGGCCCTTGACCAAGTTTTGAAGAACCTTGGTCATGTTTGACCACTTTTGGGACTTCGACAGGCTGGTCAAAGATGGAGCGCCAGGCAAAGCAGAGATCATGGGATCCACCCCCTTTGGGATATTTTTGGGGTTTAGGGTTTATGTATCACGTATGGGATGTCGGCCCATGGGTCTTACCCATTTTTAGGCCCTTTAATAATGTATAAATAGAAATCTAGGCGATGTAAGTAAGAGGTGCTATGCTAAGTGCAAATGATTGTAATAGGCTTTGTGCATGCTATGTGTTAATACTTTCTATGCTAAGTGAAAGTGACTTGTAGTTCTTCGTTGTTATCCACATTTTTGGTTATTGAGATGATATTATGATCATGTCATGATAATGGAAGATCAAACTCTTCATTAAGAACATTTTCCTGAAGAAGGTTACACTTGTCATTTTCTCAAAATCATATTTTAAATATAGTTCGCAGGCTGCATATACACTCTCCTGCGAGAAACCTTCATTCCCACAGGCTGCATTCATCTTGACTGCGAACTTCTCGCACTGTGATAATGGTTAGAGTGCGAACATGTTTCTAAAGGAGGAAAATGGATAAGTTCTCGATACTTCTAGAAGGAATCTTCTAGAAGGGTGAGTTGGCTTGTGAATGGTTGGCAAAGTACTGACTTTCTAGATATCTTGGGATCATTCCCTATCCAAGTAACTAATCAATCTTCTCCTATATATTGAGGGGATTGCTCATGGAAAAGGTTAGAAGCAAATTAGCAAGAGAATGATTGGAGAATTAGTGCAATATTGTGTGGAGGACTGATGCTACAACAACAAGAGACAACAGCAAGGTCATCATTTGTGGTTGAAATTCTTCATACATGAGCAAATGTGTGTGTCAGAGCTAGGATCCATCGAAAGGAGACCTATGACATCAAGGCTCAGGTTGTAAGTTTCACTTTCAATTAATGCAATACAGTAATGTGTCCCTTTCCCATAATGATGATGTCATCTTATTACATGATTCCTTGATCACATGTATAGACTAGTCTTTGAATATATTAATCTGCCTTTGCTGTGATTGGTTTGTGTTGTTGTGTTTGGAACGATGCAAGAGCATCGGAGCAAAGCGAGGAACAACAGAGATTAAAGGAGAGCGTTCATAAGGTATGTCCACCATCCATTTCTCTTAGTTCATTCAATAGGCTAGATCTAGGGAAAGTGTAGCATTCTGTCCTGTTTTGTTCTAGATCCAGGTGGATCTGGGGAGATTGGTCTGTGTCCGCACTCACGAATTTATCCTGAAAAAAAATTGGTGACTCCACTGGGGAACTTATCCCTTTGTCTTTTTGGTTTTTGAATTTCCTGTGGCCATTTTCTCTACTGCTGTCATTCTCCTGATTTGTTAGTCTCTAAGTCCTCAGGATACCCTGAGAGACCTTATGGGTCTATAAGCCAACTTGGATTTTGCTTGTATTTTAAAATTTTTCATTAGTTTCAGGGATTCCCGCACTCTACCTATTGACAGCCTGCGAGAACCCTAGAAGTTCGCATTCTTCTTATATCTACCAGTGCGAACTGTTCGCAGTCTGTACTAAAGTGACCTGCGAGAATTATACTTTCTCGCACTGTGTTCAAGGCTCGCCTACGGGCAGATTTTGAAATTTTTTTGAAATCAAGTTTTGAATTTACCAACAACTTAGATCTGTTGATTTACCCTTTTTTGACTTATTGGATCATTGGCTTACTTATGTTTTTCTTCAGTTTGCTTGCTTGGAGAAATTTAGGGTTTCTAGATCTTCTTTGCTTTTGATAACTTGACTTTCTTCTCTTGGCCTTGTTTGGCATTTTCTTGCTCTTAGATTACTGGAGTTAGATATGTTTGGCTAGCTGAGAACCAGTGATTGGTAAAAGGTTAAGTACTTGTGTTTTCTCTTTTGCTTTGAGGTTCGAAAGGACATTTTCATTTGCTTTTGAGAAGACTTATTGGTTTGATTTTTATTTTTACTATCATTGAAAGAAGTGGATGGGTTGTTTTGTTTGATTTGGTTTGATTCGATTTTCTTTTCTCCTTTATCAGAGTTCTTCTTGGAAAGTGAACAGTTAGTTTTCTTTCAAGTTTTTGTTTTTGTCATTTCAAAAACATTGCAAAATCAAATCTTAGAGCATTGAAGTATTGAAAAAGACATTTAGAGATTGTCATTTGATGATTGGTTATTTGCATTAGCATTTGAATGGAAATTTGAGAGTTGCATTTGCATTATAATATTGGAATTGATTCGGAAAAAGTTCTCTCTCTCCCGTAACTAGGATTCATGGAATGAAAAAGATTATATTTCATCATTGTCCTTGCATGACTTGGGTCAGAGTCACATATCATGAGTTTCACTTCCGTTGCCTTTGAGTAATTAACAGCCTTTTAAAATATTGCGTAATCTTAAAATCAATCTAGTAACTTTTTCTAGGGCTCTTTACACCAACATATTAGCTAGGCTAGCGCTTTGGAGTAGGAAGAGAGACACACTCTCCATAAGCTCGAAAACAAACAATAGTATCTTGATTTAGGGAGTGTAAATTCCATTGGCAGCATATTGTCCTGGGACGCCCTTCTAACACAATGGTTAAGCACTAGGTCGCATTGGTGTTAGCAGAGATACTAACCTGCTTTTCTGACACCAGTGTAGAGATTGCACGTATTACAGGGATCACTCCGAGGTATACCCACAATTATGAGTGGAAGCCTTTGAGTTGGTTTCGGGCTTGATACCCTGCCCTTGCGTGTGGATTGGACTGACGACTGTTCCCCCAGGCTATACTGTTGTTTGTGGTGACCTTAGTGGCCTATCTCTCTAGGTTCTTACCCAAGGTGACTGTGGAGGGGAAAGTCTCTACGGTACCTAGAATTGACGTTGATTAAACTCACTCAGGCTCCTTGGAGGGTATACCCATGATTATGTGTCGGAGCTTGCACCAGGGCGTAAGTCTGTTAAGCAGGTCGTCAACGTAACTTTTCCACCTTAGCCCCGCCCCTTCTCATCTCATTGTTGCGACGTTGGATTTCATCACCAACTAGTGGCTCTGAAATTAGAAGGTATTGTTTGCTTGGTGATTGCCTCTTAGTTTTTGTTTACTAGTGTGTGCTGTTTGTTTCTCAAAGTTGACCATAGGATTTTCGTAGGGGAGTTCATCACTTGTTTACAATTTCTCCTCCACGACGTTCACGTAGGATGCAAGGTTTGTCCCCGGAACATCCGGAAGCTTCACGACCTTTGCACACCACAACACCTGCGGGCACCCCAGAGGATTCTCCTCGTCCGGGTGAAATTCCCTGGTTTCTCTATCGCACGTGGACATAAGTGACGTCCCCGAAGTTTTTACACCACCTCCACAAGTCGAGAGAACTGATTCTGTCGAAGATTTTCGAATTCACAATACTATAGAGGATTATCGCAGTCGTCGTCGACCTTCAGGGCGTTTTCATCTTTCTGGAGAAACTCTTGTTGTATCTTCTAAATCGATTGCTGGGCCTTCTCACGGTGTAGTAGGTCAAGATCCTTTAGGGTCAGGTAATTTCCGACGAATCTTGTTTGGTACTGAACCCCCTGTTTACGAGCTCGTCAACCCTCCTGAGTCTCTTGAGCCTGAGACTACACCCGAGACTACCACATATAGTTTCGTCCTCCTTCCCGAGATGGTCCATCTCGCAAATAATACGAGTGTTCAAACCGAGATTCTGGCAACTACTCTTGCCCCTATTAATACCTAGAGGCCTCCTGAGGTTAACCCAAATTTACCCCCTGGTTACCATGCTTTGAATCCTTCGTTGAATGTTCCTCATCCAACACCTCCACAAACTCTAGCTGGTTCTCCAGGTGGTCCTTAGTTCCCTGGGCATCCTATTCCCGGTTTCATCCCGACACTCCCTCCTCAATTTTTTCCTTCTGGTAACACTAATCCAACTGGCACTTTTCCGACTGTCGCACCTAACTCGCACATCCCTGTTGGTGGACAGGGTGGTACGGTCACTTTTCCTCTTCCCAGACACATTGCAATCACTGCACAACCTACGGTTGGCATACAACTTCCGGGTGGAACTGTACCTGCAGCAGGGGGTCCAACCTCACCCCTTGGCCAGAACATACCTCCTGCATTGGCCCAATTTTGGACCCAAATTTTACAAAATCCTCCTCAGAATGTTGGGGGGCAACAAGTTGTTCCTACAGTTGGCCAACCTTATCCAGGGGTTACTAATCCTATTTGGGGAACGAATCAAACTACTCAACCCGAAATCCCTGCTCAAACTCAAGGCTCTAATCCTTGAGGTTACTACCCTATCCTCCCTCCACCCAACCAGCCAGGGGATTCCCTCTACGGGCAGTCTGCTTACGCTGCTACTGGTTTGTCGACGGGGATTCCACCCCAAAGTCACCAGTACCTGCAAGTGAACCGACAGTTGCCATTTCTTGCTACCTTAGACTTGCCAGATTTGTCTAGGATCCTGAATGATCCTATTCATCACTCTCCTCAATGGCCTGCTATCCCTGCCAAAATTCCATCGGATATTCTGAAATTCGATGGCAAGCCGGGAGAGGATCCTAATAATCACGTCATGACCTTTCACTTGTGGTGTTCATCCAACTCGTTGATGGATGACTCCATTCATCTTCGTCTTTTTCAACGAACCCTTACCGGTTCGGCTGCGAAGTGGTACATTGAATTACCACGAGGTTTCTTTTCTGACTTCAACACCTTGGCCATGTCCTTTCTCACGCATTTCCAGTTACCGATCTGATATGATACTGGGACCAAGATCCTAACATCTTTCAAACAAACGAAAGGTACTCACATCTCAGATCACATACATGAGTGGAGACGTAGACGACGTCTCATCAAACTTGAACTCCCTGATCAGTTACTGGCTGAATGGTTCACGAAGTCCTTCGTGAACGAGATTGGTAAATATATTGCTATGGGCGGTGTTGTGACAGAAGAGCAGGCTATAGCTAGAGCTCAATATCTCGATCTCGTTTATTCGCAAACGGGAACACTCTACACTTTATTGCCCGACCTACCTCATCCTGGTACTTCCAGCACTTCTACTGCTCCAGTCGCCTCGCATGCAGCTGATGGTGTGATTGGGACTGCTCATACCCATTCACATTCTGTCTCGACCGCGACCCCTAAACCCACCTCTTCTAATGTTCAGAATGCCCCGTCTCCTGCTCCTCCCACGGGTAAAACCTCAGAAGTGAACGTTGTTCAATCTACACCGACCGGTAAGAATAAGTAAAGAAGGGGAGAGGCAAGAATAAGGGGGGTAAAAATAATACTCCCACCGAACCTACTACGAATGCTCCTGTTGAAGAGAGGGATAAACGAAAACCGCGCTACTCGTGTCTTATCTGCGGTGACGATCATTATACCAAAGATTGTCCTCGACGTGCCGAAGTTTCTAATTTCCTTCAGGGAACACCCAAACCACCTACCCCGACAGTCTTGTCTCAGCCGTTCCCGTCTCAGCAACAGGCCTCTTTGGTCATCCATGACCAATCTTCTACTTCGACCACATCATATGTTTTGATGTGTACCGGTGATTCCAAGAAGAATGATGTTGCAATTGCTACTAGAGCTAAAGACTATACTCCTTCTAAGGAGAAGGTTGATGACTTACCTCCTGATTTGGTACAAGATTCTCCGTCGAATCCACCTACAAACGGTCCTCTTCATCTCGAAAGACCGAGTCTTGATACTGTCCTGCGACCCCCTAAAGGCGTTGTTCGCAAGTCGGTGTTCAATCCACACGCTCATGCGGCTCAGAACTACAGTATAGTAGAAGATCTGGCCCAAGCACCTTCGGCGATGTCTGCCCTTGAGGTCCTTCAGTCCTGTCCTACGCAATGGAGGGCCCTGTTGAAATCTATAGGTGGTATTGACCCTACGGATTCAAACTTGATAGTCTTTGACTTGGACGAACATGTTCCAAGGTTGCCCCCCCAACTTGCTTTTCAAATACAAGTTATTGTCGCTGACAAGAACATTTGTCGGACAGTGGTTGATGAGGGGGCCTCTACGTGTGTAATGTCTCTTTCTTGTTGGAAAGCCATTGGCTCTCCTCCGTTAACGGAATCACAGAATACTCTGAAAGCCTTTAATGGCTCGGGTTTTAAGCCTTACGGCGTTATTTACTCGTTACCTGTCACTCTCGAAGGTAAAACCGTTCAAATTGAAGTCGAGATTTTCGATTCTCACTTAGATTATAATCTTCTTCTTGGATGTAGCTGGGTCGATTCCATGCGTGTTGTTGTGTCCACTCTTTTCCAGGTCTTACATTTTCCTCATCAGGGGAGAGTGGTTACAGTAGATCAACTTGCCTTTTTTAATTCCGATACTCGCACAGGAAATGTACCGTTCATAGCTAAAACCCCACCAGGCTACGAGAATGTTGGAGTCAGTCTCTTGAAAGACTCGTCGTTAATGGGTACTTTTCCCATACCACCACCACCCGACATTCTACGCCCGTCAGTTGCTTCGATTATCATGATCTCCGCTATTCCTTATGAACTTCCTGCGTCTTTTGACCCTTGGATAGTCCCAAATCCAGGAGATCATGCTCGTTACGGCGACGTTATGCCGTTGAGTCCGGTTGAGTCTGCTTATCAAGCGATTCAATCAGCAAACTTTTCTACATCCTCTCCAGAGGAATTGTCTCCCGATCCTTTCTGCGTAGTCTTTCCCACTGACGAGATGATCATGTCCGTCATGGCCGATACGCCTTGGGACGATGGGCATCATCGTTCCATTTTGTTTCTAGAACAACACACTCTGGAAAATTATCAATGGATTTCGACCCCGTCGACCGTTGTTGTCACAATGACTGTTCCTGGATCTACACGAGATGTGTTTGCAGAAGGGAATTTAAGTAATATTTCTCCTACGATTCCCGTTGACATTTCAGTGAAACCTGGAATAGTCGAAAACGTTCACATTGGAGCTTCGTGTTCTCCAGAGGAAATTACCACTTATACTGCGTTATTCAAGGAATTTCGTGATGTTTTTGCCTGGAGTTAAGAAGAAATGCCAGGTATCGACCCGTCTATCGTTGTGCATGAGATTAAAACATACACAGGTGCCAAACCAGTACGACAACGACTCCGTCCTGTCCATCCACGCAAAGCGGCCGCTATTAAACTTGAAGTTGAAAAACTTCTTAAAGCCGGTTTTATTTACCACGTGGCTTTGACAGAATGGGTTTCTAACCCTGTACTGATCGATAAGAAAGGTGGGAGTATACGTGTTTGTGTCGATTATCGGGACATTAATAAAGCTTGTCCGAAAGACAACTTTCCGACCCCTTTTGTCGACCAGATCGTCGATGACTGTGACGGTAGTGAGATTTTTTCCCTCATGGATGGATTTTCTGGCTACAACCAGATTAATATCACTCCCGAGGACCAACATAAAGCCTCTTTTATTTGTCCTTGGGGTACTTTCGCCTACCGTAAACTTTCGTTTGGTCTGAAGAACGCAGGTGCCACGTTTCAACGTGCAATGTCTTATGCATTTCACGATATTAAGCATATCGTTCAACCTTATTTGGACGATTTACCGGCTCATTCATTACGCCGGGTCGATCACCCTACTCATCTTCGAGCTATTTTCGTTCGTTGCCGGTTCTATCGCATTCGTCTCAATCCGCATAAATGCATCTTTTGCGTAGAATCCGGCCGTCTTCTCGGTTTCATTGTGTCACGTCAAGGGATCCAGGTAGATCCGATCAAGGTTGAGGCCATTCTCAATCTTCCTCCTCCTTCTTCACTGCGCCAGTTACAAAGTTTGTAGGGGAAAGCAAACTTTCTTCGTCGTTTCATTCGAACTACGCCGAGATTACTCGTGGTTTTACGCGTCTCTTAAAGAAAGACTCAGAGTTTGTTTGGGACAAAGTTGCCAACAACGCTTTCGAAGCTCTAAATTTGTCCCTCACAAAAGCTCCTCTTATTTTTCCTCCGGATTATAGTAGGGATTACTTTCTTTACTTAGCAGCGTCCGAGTATACCATCGGTATGGTCCTTGTTCAAGAGGATGATAACCGCGATGAACATGTTATATATTACTTGAGTCGAAGTCTATCATCGACAGAAGTCAAGTACCAACATGTTGAGAAACTGGCTTTGGCTGTTGTTCAAGCAGTCCAATGATTTCGTCATTATATTCTCGCCAGAAAAACTACTGTGATTTCACATTGCAACCCCATGCAACATATATTGACACGTCAATTGATGGGGGGCAAGTACTCCAAATGGATAGTTATTCTCCAAGAGTTCGATTTGGAATTCGATCGCGCCACATCAAAGAAATCATTGGTTTTTGCTGAGTTGATTTGTGATTTTCCCTGCACAACCACAAAAACTGTAGCAATTGGTTCGTTACCTGATGAATCACTTTTTCTTATAAGTACCGATGATATTTGGTACGGAGATATCATTATATATCTCCAAACTCAAACTTTCCGGCCTGCTTTGTCCAGTAATGAACAACGTCGGATATGTTATCAGGCTCGCCATTACATTATTCTTGGCGACACTCTTTACCGTCGAGGCATTGACTCTATCTTTCGCCGTTGTTTGACCTTTGACGAAGCCAAGAAAGCTTTAAATGACTGCCACTCGGGCGCATGTGGTGGTCACATGTTTGGGTATGCTACTGCCCAGAAAATCTTACGTGCAGGATACTTCTGGCCTTCTCTGTTCCATGATTGCATTACTATTGTTCAGAAGTGTCATGCCTGCCAGACCTATCAACAAAAGATTCGGTCGCATCCTGCTCCACTTCACCCTGTAGTCTCAGTAGGTCCTTTTGCTAAATGGGGCATTGTTTTTATGACATGTCACCCTCACTCGGCCGGGGGGCATGGTTACATTATTGTAGCTATGGATTATTTCACAAAATGGGCCGAGGCAATGCTGACATTCAATAACACCGGGAAGACTGCAACACTTTTTCTATTTAACCATGTCATCACTTGTTTCGGTGTCCCGCAAGCTATCGTTACTGATCACGGTAGTCACTTTCGGAATTATATGATGTCAGAACTCACAGAGAAGTTGGGCCTTCATCATGACAGCTCAACACCTTATTATCCACAGGCTAATGGCCAGGTCGAAGCTATTAACAAAGTTCTTATAACGATGATTCGACGGATGATAGGAATACATAAGACTAGTTGGCACACGATGTTGTTTTCAGCATTGTGGGCATATCGGACATCTGTTAAATCCGCCACGGGATTTACGACTTTTCATTTAGTTTATGGCATGGAAGCCATTCTACCCATAGAATGCGAAATACCGTCTTTGAAGCTAGCTGTAGAACTCTTGCCTAATACTTCTGCCGAAGAGGAACGTCTGTTGTTTTTGATGCAATTAGATGAGACTCGTCGTGATGCTACCCTTGTAATAGAAGCCCAGAAAAAACGTGTTAAGGCACAGTATGACAAGCATGTCAAACCTCATGTCTTCTCTGAAGGAGACCTTGTTCTTCTATATGAACAGGATAAAGATGTCCTAGGAGCTAGGAAATTTGAACCAATGTGGCGTGGGCCTTATATTGTTAACAAAGTTTTAGGGAAAGGAGCATATGAGTTAGTAGATTATGACAGTATGCCTTTGAGTGAACCCAGGAATGGGTTGTACTTGAAGAGGTACTACGCATGAGTCATTTGTGCATGAGTACTTGTATTTTATGTATCATACTGCGTGAGTGTGTTATTTTAAGTTTGCCTTGACGTTATTTGGTTTTTGCCCTTACGTGGCGTTATGTTTGATTGCCAGATGTCGGAGTTTTCGCTACCTTATATTGGCTTCGCTGATGGAGCTAGCCGTAGTACCCGGAACCTAGCTTCCGTTGCATGGGCAATCTATGCCCCGACAAACGAACTCATATCCCTACGAGGTATATGTCTTGGCTGAGCAACCAACAATATCACAGAATATAGTGCCGTGATTGAGTTATTAGTTGATGCTATATCTCTTGGAATTCGTCATTTGGTTGTACAACTTGACTCGCAGCTAGTGGTGCTACAGCTAAGTAATGTTTATTCTATTCGAAGTCCTACATTATTAAGAGTATATTTGCGGATTCGCCTCTTGGAAAGACATTTTGATCATATAGAATATCAACACATTCTGAGAAGTCTTAATACATTGACAGATGCTTTAGCTAATTATGTATTGGATAGGCATTTGAACAGTTTATAAATCAAACTCATTAAAAATGTACACAAGTGTAAAGTAAGCCGGTAAAAACCATGTATATATATAATGATCAAAGTTTGTGTTTTACAAAATGTGTCCGAAGACCAAAAATATCAAAAATGGAAGCCCATGGCTTCTACAAAAGTGACATCACTAATGATGTTCACGGTAACATGCTAGAGTCCTGGCTACTCTACGGAGAAAACGACCCATAGAGGCAAAAACTCCCATGGTATGACATTGATCGCATCGTGGGATCTCTTCCAGAGGCATCTCTGGAACATCAGCCATCAAACCCTCTAGGTTTTGCTCCACTGTAATGTAATCCTCGGCATACTGGGGGACTGGAGCTGCTGCTTCTCCTCGACGCTGAACTGGAGAGCTACCGGCTGGTCTGTATGCTCCCACATCTATGTTATCAGGAAAATTTTTATGTTAGTCTTTGGATGATTTTTATAAAAACCAAAAACATTTAATATGATGAAAATACAAAAACATCTAAAAAGTTAAAAAGTTGGTGTACTTCTTACCTATATTTCCCCATTGTGCGTCTTCAGGGAGGGAAAGATCAGGATCACCTCGAAAATCCAAGCCATCATATGCATAATCCTCGATCATCACAACCTGTCCTTGGAGCCAGTAAAAAACGCGATCGTCATAGCTGACAATCGGTCTGGTCACATGCCTAGTCATAAGCTGGCACCATCGTAGCATCCGTGGATCCCTAGGACCCAGAAAAAGCCAGTCTGCCTGAAGCCTATATACTGGAACCCTTTCGCAGAAGAAGGACACCAGCAGTGATCCATAACCAAATTGCTTCAGATTGCCACGCCTGCATTTGGTTAGTTGTTTCTTGAGGTTACGCAATACTGCGTCAGCCCAGTTGAAGACCCGGGGCTTGACACACTCCAGAGCATACTGAAAATAACTCTGGAGAGCCATGTGCGGGGCAGCACTTCCCGCCATCCGAGCTATGGTGAGGAGTATGGTACGGAGAGTGATATCAGTCACTCCCCAAATGGCCACCTTCCCATCCCGGCGTTCTGCATCAGGTACACAATACTGTCTGCAATACTCGCTCATTTTCAAACCCCCTTTTCGGGTACCAGTCAAACTGACGTATGAACCCCGTCTTGATAGTCCAGTAAGGAAGTAGATATCCTCGATATCAATCATCAAAGTATGGATACCAACATTAAACACCTGCTGATCCGGATCCCACATCCGGACTAAATGTTCCAACAGTCGAACCTGGGCTCTCATGCCCGGTATACGGAAATACTTTAGGAGACCGCAGTCTCTTAAAGCAGCAATAGTTTGAGGATGGTTTTTGGCGGTGGCATTATCTTCTTCGTGCTCTCGTTCCCTCCATTCAAGCACCATTGTGTGATTTTTAAACCTGCATGACAAACATATTAAGATAATTAGTAATCTTAAAAAATGAGAAAATTGGTTTCATTGGTTAAAATATCAAACAAAATTTTGATTCTGCGTCGTTCGCAGGCTAGCTATAACACACAGTGCAGATCTCCCGCACCCTACCTTAAGCTCACCTGTGGGAGTTAGGAATTCTCGCAGGCCCCGTATGGGTAGCCTGCGAGAATCCTCTCGTGCGCATAGGGTTTCAAATTTTATCTTAAAACTTAATATTTGACCATTAAAATCACAAAATTGAACCATGCAAAGCAAGAGGATGGAGTACTTACCACTTTGATCCAGACGATTCGCGAAATGATGGCCTGACGCTTCCAAAAATCGATGTTGAAGATCGGGGGAAAATGGAGGTTTTTGCACTAAATTGGTAAATAGGTGAAACTTATGGTAAAAATGAAATGTAAAATTGTTTTTATTTACTTTTTACCATATTAAAAGTGGTTTTTTCCATATTTATTTATTTTTTTCCCTAATTACTAATGCAACAGTGAGTAAATGACTTGCAGGCACCTAACGAGACGATTATGGACCCAAAAAACTTTTGCAATATGATGTGTTTTGCTTATTTCTTATGTTAGTGCTTTTTATCCGTTCTAGCACTTGCATTAAACTTGAGAACGTGATCGAGCGTTGTTTTATCCATTTTTCGGGCTCGGTGTGGTTACACGAAAAAGGAACCCCCCTAGAGTTGACTTTAAGCCCTTTTCACGACTCCCTAAATATGAAAAGATTGCCGAGTGATCTTGCTTTTTTCACACTCATTAAAGTATGTGAAGTTACGGGTCCTTCGAGAGATAGTTTAACCCTTTTTCAGTCTCGTTGGACTATTGTACGAAAAAGGCACTGAGAGAGTTCTCTTTTGAGTGTTTTTCCCAACTCTATAATCTTGAAAAACCTTTGAGTTTTCTTTCTTTGGACTCATAAAACAAACATTGAAAGGCCCATATGGGATGTGAGTTTTCTTTACGTGTTTTTCAGACTCTTGAAACATGAAAAACCCTCGAGTTTACTATCTTTGGACTCGTTAAATAAACATTGACAGACCCGTAATGGGACCGAACCACTCCTTCTTAGGGTTCATTAAAAATAATCTGAGGGACTCGTCCGAAGGATGAGCTTATATCAACAAGCATATGTGATCCTCTTCAAGCTTGCGTAAAATTAAAGAGGTACTTGCCAGAAATGGTGGGGGAAAAAATTTGGGAAAAGGGATATGTTTCATCTTTGTGTTAATTGGCAGTAAGTGTCGCTCTTGAACATGACACCTCCTATTCATCATTTGAAGTTGGTTTGGGAAATCCATTTGTCTCTAATTCGATTTGATTACAAGGTCTTTCCATGTGTCGTCTTTGAGTCAATGCTGCCAAATCATTGGTCGTGTCATTCATATGTTCAAGAGAAGTCCAAACCTTTATTGAGTCGGCCATCTGCAGTTATCCTTTCACTCCGTGTCGGCCTTCCCTGTGTCCAAAGTCCAATTGCCATATACTCTTTTTCACTCTTTAAACTCTGTTACTCATTTCGTGTCACTGATGGGGGATACATCAAGGCCCTCCTGTGACGAGTCTTGTTCCGTCGACATCAGCACATTATCCGGGATTAAGGCTTAGAAATTATTTAGTACCTTGGAGCTTGCATGCCTCAATG
>ML783809.1:426065-446331 GCA_009831015.1 Picea engelmannii | reverse complement strand
TTAATGGTGATTTCCCTCGCACTTGTTAACGGTATACATCAATGACCGGTAATCAAGTGGTTTCTACCATGTTCGACTTCGACACATGTAATCACATGGTTAGATTCGTACTTTAGGTGATGAGATTGAAGACCCTGGATATTGTCTTTACGATCCAGGTTGCGATGGAGTATGTATATTTTGCGACACATAGATCCACTGTGTATGTTTCGTGGCTATGTCGTCTTGATTGAAAATTTGTCGCACAGATCCACAGTATATTCAAGTGGTTGTGCTATATTATGACTACATGGATCCACAGTGTATGATTGGTGGCCATGACCTTTGTTTACGATGTCATCAGTCTATGATCTGAGTATGGGGATGCCTACCTCAGGAATTGGTATATATGATATTCTGTTGATGCTTGGATGTCTGCAAGTTTCTGATTAGATGTGCTCTTGGTTCTTGACACACACATGCAGCTTACAAAGTCTATCGACTGTCACTGGTTCCACTCTCAGACTTTGGGGGGCATTCTGTTATCCACATTTTTGGTTATCGAGATGATATTATGATCATGTCATGATAATGGAAGATCAAACTCTTCATTAAGAACATTTTCCTGAAGAAGGTTACACTTGTCATTTTCTCAAAATCATATTTTAAATATAGTTCGCAGGCTGCATATACACTCTCCTGCGAGAAACCTTCATTCCCGTAGGCTGCATTCATCTTGACTGTGAACTTCTCGCACTGTGCTAATGGTTAGAGTGCGAACATGTTTCTAAAGGAGGAAAATGGATAAGTTCTCGATCCTTCTAGAAGGAATCTTCTAGAAGGGTGAGTTGGCTTTCGAATGGTTGGCAAAGTACTGACTTTCTAGATATCTTGGGATCATTCCCTATCCAAGTAACTAATCAATCTTCTCCTATATATTGAGGGGATTTCTCATGGAAAAGGTTAGAAGCAAATTAGCAAGAGAATGATTGGAAAATTAGTGCAATATTGTGTGGAGGACTGATGCTACAGTAGCAAGAGACAACAGTAAGATCATCATTTGTGGTTGAAATTCTTCATACATGAGCAAATGTGTGTGTCAGAGCTAGGAGCCATCGAAAGGAGACCTATGACATCAAGGCTCAAGTTGTAAGTTTCACTTTCAATTAATGCAATACAGTAATGTGTCCCTTTCCCATAATGATGATGTCATCTTATTACATGATTCCTTGATCACATGTATAGACTAGTCTTTGAATATATTAATCTGCCTTTGCTATGATTGGTTTGTGTTGTTGTGTTTGGAATGATGCAAGAGCATCGGAGCAAAGCGAGGAACAATAGATATTAAAGGAGAGCGTTCATAAGGTATTTCCACCATCCATTTCTCTTAGTTCATTCAATAGGCTAGATCTAGGGAAAGTGTAGCATTATGTCCTATTTTGTTCCAGATCCAGGTGGATCTGGGGAGATTGGTCTGTGTCCGCACTCACGAATTTATCCTGAAACATTCGTGCACTAACTTTGTAAGGCTTTGTGCTTGGAGCTAACTCAAGGAAGGAGGGTCTAGTGAGGTGCATGCAGATCTCCTGTCCTATGCGGAGTTGGATCTGTGGCTCTATGAATGTAAGAAGATTGAAAGGTGATAATAAAGAAGATGGAGAGTTGGTGGACATAGCCCCATGCTGGGGACAAGGTTTCCCAAAAAAGGAACCATTTGTTGGCATAGGGGCAGACCCGGGGTTCAATGCTTCAACAACGCACCAACAAAACCCTAACTTCATGCCCTTTCAGAAACACCTGTGAAGCAGATGAAGTCTCACCTGAGGTGGAGGAAGGGGTGGTTGCAGGACTCAATTATCTACAACTTGGCTGGGACACAGATATGTGATCGCAATACTTAACAGAGCACTCAACAGTCAACATTCATTAGTATTTAACCCTTATTCACATCGCAGGTTAAAACCTTAATTACATAACAACGTAGTATTAAAAAATATCTAATACATCCAAGTACTTAGAACATAAAAATAGATTAGATCTAGCATTCACTCATGATATTAAGCACTAATCTACCACATCAGATGCATCTAAAATACATAAAGATTACAGTACTAAGCATAAATCACATCAATCACACAGAGAAATCACAACACATGATATACATGGTTCACCCTCAGTGTGGGGCTACGTCCACCAACTCTTCATCTTCTTTATTATCGCCTTTCAATATTCTTACATGCACAGAGCCACAAATCCAACTCTGCATAGGATAGGATATCTGCGCGCACCTCACCAGATCCCCCTTCCTCGAGTTAGGTCTAAGCAAAAAGTGTTAGATAATCAGTGCACGAAGCACTACAAGTCACTTTCACTTAGCATAGAAAGTATTAACACATAGCATGCACAAAGCCTCTTACAATCACTTGCACTTAGCATAGCAAGTCTTAACACATAGCATGCACAAAGCCTCTTACAATCATTTTCAATTAGCAAAGAACCTCTTACTTACATATCCTAGATTTCTATTTATACATTACAAAAGGGCTTAAACATGGGTAATACCCATGGGCCGACATCCCATACCCATTACATAAAGCCTAAACCCCAAAAATCCTGCAAAAGGGGATGATATCCCACGATCTCCACTTCTCTTGGCTCTCCGTCTTCGACCATCCTGTCGAAGTCCTAAAAGTGGTCAAACATGACCAAGGTTCTTTAAAACTTGGTCGATGGCCAATTCCCGAGTAAAGGGATTCCTAACTAGGATGATGTATCTCAGACAATAGGAAATACTTCATCACAGGTGCCACTCAAACTAAAATCCTATAGTCCCTCATTCCCGACATGCCTGTCCCACCCCAAGAAGTGTTCCCCTTCTCTGCTCAACAGTCCCTCGGGTGCCCCACTTCCTTTCCAGGGCTTCAACAACAGGTCGTACAGGAAGTCTCAGAGACATGTAGTTGCAGTTTAGCACCTTCAGTAAATCAATTCCCACCAATTCTCTCACTCAGATAGAAATTGCTCATTGTCTTGACAACCTTCCTCTTCAATATCCCACGAGCTTGAGAACCCTCTTCTTTATTCCAGCTCCCAAGCTAACCATATACAAAAATAGGTATGGGTACGAATACAGGTTCAGATACAGTGACATGAAGGTACAGAGGACAACTGACTAAGTGTGAATGATGATGGATTGATTGAATGAATCCCCCAAAAATGAACTAAGTCCAAGCTATATGTATGCATGTTCCCAACTTGACACTTGTCATGTTGGGATCTACTTTTTCCCACTTGTCCCCATCCTTAGAACTTAGGATAAAATAATTATCCATACTTTATACTTTAATGAATATTAATATAATATTACGTTTTGGTTAAGATTCCTATCTTAGCCCTTTTTCTTAACTTTTAGCTCCCCCTTTCCCCAACTAGTGGATTTTAGTCCCCCATACTCTTTTATCATGGTCGGTCTACATGTAGTGATGTATTTTATATTAATGATAAGACATATACAAAATTATCCTCACTGGCCTTTAACATCTAGGCTCTTCATCCTAATAATCACATAATCCTTATGACTTATAGTAAACTAGATCACCATCCTATAAAACACAACTTATGCACAAAGGCTCCCTGGCCTCAAAATCGCACACACTTAAGTTTGTTGTGCACGGTATCTTGGAATGTGCACATTTCATAATTTTACTACACACTACATGTGCACACTATACCATGGAAGGTGCATACAAAAATGATATCAAACAAAACACCATCTTAAGTACATTTGCATTTACATTTACAATTGGGTTCGACCTAGGGTTATTACAATCCCCTCCCCTTATTTATGCACTATCCTCAGTGCATTATGTACACATATACAACCAAAATTTAAAAAATATGCAGGTATTTTGCCCACATTGAATCCACATGCTCCCAAGTAGCGTCCTGAGGACCGTACCAGGTCCATTGGACCTTTACAAGCTAGATGGCTCAATTCTGGAGCTGTTTGATTTTCCATTCTAGAATGCATACCCGATGCACTTGGATAGCATCGTCTTGCTCCACCTGAATCACATTCCAATCAATTACATGATTAGGATCAGGTATATATTTCTTGAGAAGTGATACATGGAATACATTATGAACAAACATAGATGTAGGAAATGAAATCATATAAGCTACTGGACCAATCCTCTCTAGGATTTCAAAGGGCCCACAATAGTGAGCTGCCAACTTTGAACAATTTCACAACTTTAGGGAACGTATGTTGGCTTTCACTTTCAAGAATACATGGTCCCCCACTTTAAATTCCCTGTGAGTTGTTCCCTTACCAATATAGATTTTCTTCCTATCTTGGGCAACCTTTAAATTTTGTTTTATTTTCAACATTTTCTCCTCCATTTCCCTGAGTAAATCTTGTCCAAACACTACTCTATCTGCTGGGTTATCCCATATTATCATTGTGTTGCACTTTCTTCCATAAAGTGTGGCAAATGGGCTCATCTTTAGAGATGTTAGGTACCCATTTTTATAAGCAAACTCTATTAAGTGTAGGTAGTCTTCCCATTTTGATGGTTTATCCATCACATACATCCTCAACATATCCTCAATCACTTGATTCACCCTCTCTATTTGTCCATGTGATTTTGGATGATAAGCTATGCTAAAATTCAAATTTTTTCCAAATCCCTTAAATAATCCCTTCCAAAAATTTGATGTAAATTTTGGATCTATGTCAGACACAATTGTCTTGGTTATACCATGCAATTGAGAAATTTCCCACATATAAACATCAACAATGTTGGCTTCCTGTTGGCATGTTTACAGTTGGGAGTGTGCTTTTCATTGATGGAAAGAACACATAGGAAAGATAAGCTCAGGAGGAGGAGCGACGATGGAAAGTTTACTGGCAATAAAAACAACGAACCAAATCTCGAAGTATGCAGAGATGCGAAAACACAGATGAGACCCAAATTCATGAGGAATCACAAAAGGATCAAAGGTTGAGACCTTTAGCACTTAGAAATTCTTCCAATTTGGGAGGAATGAATCTCAGGAGGAGGAGCGATGTGGGCCATCGATTGTGGATCCAGGAGCGTCGTGGGTCATTAGATCCGATGGAGCTGCAAGGAGGATAAGCCTAGGAGTCATCCAACACTCCAAAGATGTGAAAGAATCCTGGCCATCCATCGAGGACGGTTGTGGATCATTGGATCTGGAAGACACGTGGTGAGAGATCAACATTTCGCTGACTGGAAAGTCAAAAGAAGGAAGTGATCTAACCTTCCAACTCGCGAAATGCGAAATTGCGATAAGATCTAGATCGTTGGTTCCATAGGACACGTGGTGAGAGATCAACATTTCACTGACGGGAAAGTCAAAGGAAATAATTTCTCTAACCTTCTAACTCGTGAAATGAAAAATCATGATAAGATCTGGACCATTGGTTCCAAAGGACATGTGGCAAGAGATCAACATTTCGCTGACTGGAAAGTCAAAGGAAGGAGGTTCTCTAAACCTTCCAATTCGCGAAACTCGAAATCATGACATGATATGGGCCATTGGATCACAAAGGGTTCTATACCATTGATTTGTCACAACAAAGAACTATGTCTTGAGTCTCAAAGATGAATTCTAGACCATTTGATCTACATGACACATGGCATCAGATGAGCAGTTTCGCAGAATCGTGAATCGGGAGAACTACATCGAGAAACTCGCAGATATCAAGAAACACGAAATCCTGATGAGATCTAGACCGTTGAACCACAGAGGGTTATGGATTGTTGATCTAGAGTAGTCTTCGGAGAATCAGGACTCGAAAGAAGGGAGGTTCTATAACCCTCAACATCGTGAAACGTGAAATCTCGAAATGAAGAAAGTGATCACAACCGTTGATCGAGGAAGCATTTTGGATCGTTGATCTGACATGATGAAGAAAAAAGTCAAAATTTGCGAAAGTGATATCTAGACCATTGGATCACTGAGGAGCATGAGTCATTGATTACAAGGTATTCGAGGACCGTAGATCTAGTCCCGAGGAATTCATTGATTCAGGGATCCGTATTTTTGGAGAAGAGAGGTGAAGGAATTCACGAAGCTTGCAAAGTCCTGAAGTGAAAAATCGTGAAGTGCCTATTGGCATAGTTGGTGGTCACCACTAGTAGTCACGTAAAGGAATGAGCTAGCGCTGCTAAGATTCATTTCAGATATCATGAGTTGGAGATACAAGGAAACTCGCAACAAGAGTTCACGATATGTGAAATCGCGACACGCCCCTCTTACTTAGCCCTTGGTCATAGCCAAGGTCACATTGTCGAAGAATAGAGGAAGGAGATAGCACTGATAAGATCCATTTCGGAGATCATGAGTTGGAAGATGGAGGCAACTTGCAACTGGATATCCCGATATGAGAAATCATGAAACTCTTGTTGGCGTAATCTGTGCTCACCGCCGATGGTCATGTGAAAGGAAGGGGCTTAGCCAGAAAAGATAGTGCCCACTATGTAGATTCCTCAGAAAGGGAAAAGTCACCAAAGCATGAGTGCACAGAGGTTCATTCTTTGAATAATTGCTAGAAACCACTAATGGTTTCTACTAGAGAATTTGAAGAGGATTTAGGGTGATCAACAGAGACGACGAAGAGTCTCGACTGCCAGAGAAACTAAGGAATCTCAAGATAACATCCAGTGATGATGAAGAGATTTGATGATTTCCAGAGGAGTTGAAGAGTCCTGAGGTAACTGCCAGTGGAATGAATACTTCTCATAGAGGCGATTGATAGATGGAACAATGTCTAAGTCTGTAACTGCAAATAGAGAGGATGAGCTCGACTATGATAGAGAAGATGAAGAGTCTCGACTGCCCGAGAGGATAAGGAATCTCAGCATAACGACAATGGATGACGAACAGACTCGTGATAACCACCAAAGAAGATGATGAGTTGCATCGAGTATCTGGTAGAGGAATCGAGATTACAAATACACACAGAAGTGGAGGTTTCCTCTGAAGAGAGTTATTCATGTGGGTACAAGCAAGCTCTGTACAACTAGTGAATGGTACAGAAGAAGCATTGTGCATGGAACAAAAATGGATATTTGAGAAAGAAAGAGGAAGTCGAGGTGTGCATGTAGAGACAAAGAAAAAGAACAAAAATATCAAATAAGAATCCAACCAGGAAGATACTGAGGCTGGAAGAGCAGAGAAATGTATTAGAACAATGATGAGACTGGTAAGCTATTGATGAAAATTGTATCACTGTAATAATTTTTAGTAGAAAAGATCTATATTTTGGGTGGTAGGGAGGTGCTAGGGAGGATTTCTGTCCTCAGTGTTTCAAGTGGGTTCTTGAACACAAGAAGTTGTAGCTTCCATATGGTTGTAGCCAGAGAAACCAGGGGTTGTAGGGTGGTGCAAGAGAGAAATATTGTTCTCTATTATACAATTCGGTGCCTGTGTGACTGGAAGTTGGTGCTTACATCCAGTTGGTGATGGAACACTTAGGGAGTTGGTGTTTCCTTCTAGTGGGTGCTAGAGAAACCAGAGAGTTGGTGCTCTCAACAAGTTGCAGCTTGCAAAATAGAGGTGGTAGCCTCACAATAAGTTAGAGCTCATAAGTATGATAATGTACAGAATGTAAATATTACTTATGATATCAAGAAGAAGAGGTTTTTACCCTTTATGGGTTTCCTCAAGAAATATCTGTCTCTATATATTTCATGTGTGTGAATATGTTTAATATTCTATTGCTTACCTCCCTTCATTATTCTGATTGTCATTGAGTGCTCTGTAAAGAATTTAAAAGAAGCACAATTGTTTAAGCACGGTAAGAACTGATTCACCCCCCCCCCCTCTCAGTTGTCCAACAATTGGTATCAGAGCAAGTTCCCTTTATTTAAGGGTATATCCTAGAGCTTAAACATGACTATCCATGGAGTAACTTCAACCAATAAGGCCCCCTTATTCAATGGAACAAACTTTGGCTTGTGGAAGGTTAGGATGAGAACCTACATAATGGCTTTAGGTGCAGATATCTAGGATGTGGTTGAGACTGGTTATGTAAAGCCAATTGTACTAGCTTCTAAGGATGACAAGCTAGAATTCAGCTTCAATGCTAAGGCTATGAATGCTATTTTGAGTGATCTTGTAGAAGCAGAATTTGTAAAAGTTATGCAGCTAGAAACTGGCAAAGAAATGTGGGACAAACTCATTAGCAGTTATGAAGGTAATGAGAAGGTAAAGGACACCAAGATTCAAAACTACATAGTACAGTTTGAACAACTACATATGAAAGAAGATGAAACTATTGGGAAGTACTTTCTGAGAGTTGAAGAGCTAGTGAATGCCGTGAAGGGTCTTGGTGAGAATATTGAGGACGTATTTTTAGTTCAGAATATTTTAAAATCTCTTCCTGATAGGTTCAACCCAAAGGTCTATGCTATAGAAGAACTTAATGATCTAAAATCTTTGGCCTTTGATCAACTTCTAGAAATGTTGACTGCATATGAAATGAAGATAGTTAAAGATAAACCCACCTCTAGAGAAGCATCATTTAAAGCAGACAAGAATGAGGATTCTGAGCCTAATGAAATTTAAGAAGACACAGATAGTGACTCTTCCTGTGAAGATAAGGTAAATGACTTCATGCTTATGGCCAAAGAGGATTATGATAATAAAATCACAGGAAGTGATTCTAATGATGAGGAAGCTATGGTTGACTTGGAAGGAGAGTTGATTAGAGCTTTGGAAGAGATTGACAGACTCAAACTTAAGAAGAGAAAGAAAAAACAATTGTTGATACAGTTCAAGAAAGGCAGTAAAAAACCTGATGAATACTTTGCCCTAGTAAAAGTGGAATTAGAAGAGGAAAAGAAAATTGAAGACATTCTAAAACAAGAGTTATCATAAAAGAAGGAAAGATGTGAAGCTCTAGAAGAAGTAGTGAAAACTAGGAAAGAGTTGGATAATTTTCAAGCCTTGTATCATCAGAATCTGCCAAGCATTAAAACCTTAAAAGGATTAGCCATCATTCTAAATCAACAAAGAAATCCAAAGTTGAAAATTGGTTTGGGTTATGAAGAGAGATCAAGTAGTGGTCATCCAAACAACAAAAACTCCATCAAGTTTGTCAAATCTACAACCAATGACAACAAAAAACCAGAAGAAACAAAGGAAGACAATCAACTGCTCAGGAGGAGTAAAGAAAAAGGTGCCAAAACTGAATCTGTAGAACAAATAAATAATACACCCTCTGCTCAAGGAAATCATCAACATGGAATAAATCAACCTGCTCAAATAAGACAACCATTTTCCATGTACAAGGATTTTTTTTATGGATATTGTTTTTATTGTTCTAACTTTGGCCACAAAGATGTAAATTATTCCTTAAGATTTAGACATGAGAAATCAAGATTTCCAAGGAATAAATATCTGCCACAACAGAGAATGAGACAACCAAGAAACAAACAACCACATATTGCAAATTATCAAATTAAGTTTAGAGACATGCAACTGAGGAGGTCAAGAGATAATAAACAGTCAATAAGTAGAAAACATTGCAACAATAACTTTGACCTATTGAACAATGATCTTGAATGCTATAACTGTCATAACTTTGTCCACAAAGCTTCAAACTTCCATATGAATAATTACAAAGCAAATCCAGGGATAAAGCTCTTAGCTAAAAATTCCAGCACATGGAAAAAGAAAGATAGTGGAAAATGTGGTCTAACACTTTCAACTGAAAAACAAAAGGCCTCCGAGAATATAGAAAGTGGATGCTCCAAGAACATGACTGGAGAGAAGGATAATCTTATGCCTATAAGTAAAAGAAAAACAAGAAATGTGATCTTTGAAAATGATGAACCATGTAAAATCAAGGTTAAATGGATGGTGAGTTTGAGTAATGGCAAAGGAGATTCCCAGGATGCTCTGCTTGTGGATGGTCTGAAACATAATTTTCTCAGTACAAGTCAAAAGTGTGATAGAGGTAGTGAAGAGGTGTTCACATCCAAAGAGTGTAAGGTAAATGTAAACTTAGGACAAGTGGTGGCTAAAGGCATAAGGACAAATAATGATGTTGATATTGAATCCTCCCATGCAAGAAAAGAAGAAGTAGAAGAAGAATCATGTCATAAGCCGGATACAGAAGTTGTGAAGGTTGAAAAATCAGACACCCAAATCAAGTTCTTGAAGATCTCCATGACACTGGATGAGATATTGGATAGTCAGAAATCACCAAATGACAAATCCGGTATTGGATACAACAAGGAAGAAATCAGTACTCCTAAGAAGTCTAACACAGGTCCTTCACCTGTAAAAAGGGAAAGAAGGTATGAGAGTGTTTGTAGTGTATTTTTATTGTGATGAATATGGTCATAAAATCATTGGATGGTAAGAATCATGGAAGAACGATGAATTTGCATTAATAGAGATCGATGAGAATCAATGGGCAGATCCAAGGATTGTTTGAAAAGTACGAGCTACAATTGCGCAATGTTCCATTAGGACAGTGACATCCGCAACAACAACATTCTGATGTACAAATTTATATACATAACATCCTGTAGAGATAACAAGAGGGAAGACCTTGTCAGGGAAAGCTAACCTTTTAGAAACAAAGGAGGAGAATAGACAGAAGTAGAGAGAGAAGAGTGGCAGGGGGAGTCATTTAGTTATGACATGAAAAGGTTGGTGAGGGAGTCCCAGTAAGAGAGGTGAGAAATATTGAGTATACTACAGAGGACACAAAGGAATATGACGATGAACACGTCCAAGAATCAGAAGGAGAAGACTCTGGTTTAGATACAAATACTCTACAGGACTCAAATAAGAGAGTCCATCCTATCAGGGGGAGTTTGTGTTGGTTGAATATATGATACCTCTGAAAAGTACTGCAACAACTCAGGGGGAGCATGTTTTATTTGACATTGATGTCAAAGGGGGAGAAAAGGAGTGGTCTAGATGCTATAATTGGAGGTACAAACAGACTAGCATAGCCTTTGAGGGTTTCCATAAATGCCAAAGGGGGAGATTGTTGGCATGCTTACAGTTGGGAGTGCGCCTGTCATTGATGGAAATAACACACAAGGAAGATAATCTCAGGAGGAGGAGTAAAGATGGCAGGTTTACTAGAAAGAACAACAACAAACCAAATCTCGAAGTATGCAGAAACGAGAAAATGTAGACAAGACCCAAAGTCATGAGGACTCGCAGAAGGATCAAAGGTATAGGCCTTTGGCACTTAGAAATTCTTCCAAGTCAGGAGGAATGAATATCAAGAGGAGGAGTGATGTGGTTTGTCGATCATGGATCGAGGAGCATCGTGGGCCATTATATCCAGTGGAGCTGCAAGGAGGATAAGACCTGGAGTCATCCAACACTCCAAATCTATGAAGGAATCTTGGTCTTCCATCGAGGATAGTTTTGGATTGTTGGATCCAGAGGACACGTGGTGAGAGATAAACATTTCGCTGACTGGAAAGTCAAAGGAAGGAAGTTCTCTAACCTTCCAACTCACGAAACATGAAATCACGATAATATATGGACCGTTGGTTCCATAGGACACTTGGCAAGAGATCAACATTTCACGGATGAAAATCCAAAGGAAGGAAGTGCTCTAACCTTCCAACTCGTGAAATGTGAAATCGCGATAAGATCTGGACCATTGGTTCCACAGGATACATGGTAAGAGATCAACATTTTGCTGAATAGAAAGTCAAAGGAAGGAGGTGCTCTAAACCTTCCAACTCGCGAAACGTGAAACCACGACATGATATAGGTCATTGGATCACAAAGGGTTTTGGACCGTTGATCTATCACAACAAAGAATGAAGTATCAAGTCTCAAAGATGAATTTTGGACCATTCAATCCAGAGGACACGTGGCAACAAATGAGCAGTTTCGCATAATCGTGAATCGGGAGAACTATGTCGAGAAACTCACAGATATCATGAAACACAAAATCCCGATGAGATCTGGACCATTGAACCACAGAGGGTTGTGGGTCGTTGATCTGGAGCAGGCTTCGGAGAATTAGGACTTGGAAGAAGGGAGGTGCTCTAACCTTTTACATCGCGAAACGTGAAATCCTGAAATGAAGAAAGTGATCACAGTCGTTGATTGAGGAAGCATTCTGGATTGTTTATCTGATACGACGAAGAATGAAGTCAGAATTCACAAAAGTGAGATCTGGACCGTTGGATCACTGAGGAGCGTGGGTCGTTGATTGCAGGGGAGTCAAGGACCGTAGATCTGGTCCCAAGGAATTCGTTGGATTGGGGATCGATATTTTTGGAGAAGAGAGGTGAACGAATTCATGAAGTTCGCAAAGTCCCGAAGTGAGAAATCGCGAAGCACTTGTTGGCGTAGTTGGTGGTCATTGTCAGTGGTCACATAAAGGAATGAGCTAGTGCTGCTAAGCTCCATTTCAGAGATCGTGAGTTGGGAGATACAAGGAAACTTGCAGCAGGAGTTCACGATATGCGAAATCACAACGTGCCCCTCTTACTTGGCCCTTGGTCATAGCCAAGGTCACATCATCAAAGAATAGAGGAAGGAGCTAGCACTGCTAAGCTCCATTTTAGGGATCGCGAGTTGGAAGATGGAGGCAACTTGGAGATGGATATCTCGATATGAAAAATCACGAAACTCTTGTTGGCGTAATCTGTGGTCACCATCGATGGTCATGTGAAAGGAAGGGGCTTAGCCAGAAAAGCTAGTGCCCACTGTGTAGATTCTTTAGAAAGGGAAAAGGTGCCAAAGCATGAGTCCATAAAGTTTCCTTCTCCAAGTAACTTCCAGAAACCACTAATGGTTTTTTCCAGATAATTCGAAGAGGCTATAGGGTGGTCGATAGAGACGACGAAGAATCTCGAATGCTAGAGAAACCAAGGAATCTCAGGATAACATTCAATGATGATGAAGAGATTCAGTGATTGCTAGAGGAGCTAAATATTCCTGAGGTAACTACCAGTGGAATGAATACTGCTCATAGAGGTGAGTGACAGATGGAACAACGTCTAAGTCTGTAACTACAAACAGAGAGGATGAGCTCGACTATGATAGAGAAGACAAAGAGTCTCGACTGCCATAGAGGATAAGGAATATCAGCATAATGACCATGGGTGATGAAAAGACTTAGGATAACCACCAAAGAAGATGATGAGTTGCATGGAAGATATGGTAGAGGAATCGGGATTACAAATACATGTAGAACAAAGAAGTGGAGGTTGCTTCTGAAGAGAGGTATTCATGTGGGTACAAGCAAGTTGTGTACAACTGTTGAATAGTATAGAAGAAGCATAGCACATGGAACAAAGATGGATATCTAAGAAATAACGAGGAAGTCGAGGTGAGAATGTAGATACAAAGCATAAGAACAAAAATCTCAAAGAAGAATTCGAGCAGGAAGATACTGAGGCTGGCAGAGCAGAGAAGTGTATTAGAATAGTGATGGGACTGGTAAGCCATTGATGAAAATTGTATCACTGTAATAAGTTTCATTAGAAAATATCTATAATATGGGTGGTAGGGAGGTGCTAGGGAGGACTGTTGTACTCAGTGTTTCAAGTGTGTGCTTGAACATAGAGATTTGTAGCTTCCATCTGCTTGTATCCAGAGAAACCAGGGGTGGCAGGGTGGTGCAAGGGAGAAATATTGTTCTCTGTGATACAGGTTGGTGCCTGTGTGACTGGAAGTTGGTGCTTCCATCCAGTTGGTGCTGGAACACTTAGGGAGTTGGTTCTTCCTTCTAGTGGGTTCTAGAGAAACCAAGGAGTTGGTGCTTCCTTCTAGTGGGTGCTAGAGAAACCAGAGAGTTGGTGCTCTTAGCAAGTTGCAACTTGCAAAACATAGGTGGTAGCCTCACAATGAGTTGGAGCTCATAAGTATGATAATGTACAAAATTTAAAGATTACTTTTCCTATCAAGAAGAATAGGTTTTTACCCTTTATGGGTATCCTCATGAAATATTTGTCTATGTATATTTCATGTGTGTGACTGATATTGAATATTTTATTGCTTACCTCCCTTCATTATTTTGATTTTCATTGAGTTCTCTGTAAAGAATTTAAAACAAGCATAATTGTTTAAGCACGGTAACAACTAATTCACCCCCCCCCCTCTCAGTTGTCCAACACTTCCTTGTGAGTGATCTTTACTAGAATAAAATGGGCAGATTTAGTAAGCATATCCACCACTACCATGATAGAATCATGTTACTTGTTTGTGATGGGCAGTTTGGTGATGAAATCCATTTTTACAACTTCCCATTTCCACTCAAGAATGGGTAATGGATGTATCAAAGTAGCTGGTTGTCTATGTTCAACCTTTACCTTTTGACATTCCAAACATTTGGGAATAAAATCAACAACTTCTTTCTTCATGTTTGGCCAATAATATTGTCTCTTGACAACTGTAATAGTTTTTTTGATAACCTGGGTGCCCAACATAAGGTACATTATGCATTTCTCTCAATAACTGATTTTTCAATTCATGGGAATTTGGTACATAAATTCTACCCATGTATATGAGAATTTCAACATTTTCAAGCTTATAGTCTTCATTTTTCTGCTACAAATTACCTTGTTGTAATTTTGCCACTAATTCCTTGTATTACGAATCTAATTTTGCAGCCTCCAAAATTATGTCTTTCAAATATGATTGGTACATGCTAATGGTTGTAGCATGCAACTCATGCACTCTTTTGCTGAGTGCATAATCCACTTTGTTCTCTTTCCCCTTGATATGCTTTATATCAAAGTCATATTCACTGAGAAATTCTAACCATTTTTTTTTCCTGGCATTTAGAGTTGGTTGATCAAATAAATATTTCAGACCATTATGGTCTGTCCTCAGCTGAAACCTTTTCCCCATGAGGTAGTTCCTCCATTTCCTCAAGGCATGCACTATGTATGCTAACTCAAAATCATGAGTGGCATAGTGTCTTTCATGCTCCTTCAACTTCCTTGATTTATAATATACAACAAACCCATTTTGACTGAGACTCCACCAAGTCCTTATTTACATGCATCTGTTAATATAATGAAGTCTTCATTTGCATCTACAATCCTTAAAATTGGAGCACTAGTTATTAATTGCTTCAAGTGTTGGAAACTCTTTTCACAATTCAATGTCCACTGAAACTTCACACCCTTCTTTTGCAAGGAAGTGATTGGGTGTGCAGTCTTTCAGAATCGTTCAATAAATCTCCTATAGTAGCCTGCAAGGCCCATGAATGATCTGACCTCTATCACATTATTTGGCACTGACCATTCTCTAATGGCTTCTATCTTCTCAGGATCCACTTCTATGCCATCCTCTGAAATGATATGTCCTAAATAATGAATTTGTTTCTAATAAAATGATCACTTGCTCAATTGACATACAACTTATGCTCCATTAATACTTGTAATACCATCCTCAAGTGTTGTTCATCCTCTTCCTATGAATTAGTATATATAAGAATGTAATCTAAAAATACAATCACAAAATTATCTAAGTATTCTCTGAAAATACCATTCATTAAACACATGAAGACAGCTGGTGCATTTGATAATCCAAAGGGCACCACTGTGAACTCATAATGACCATATCGTGTTCTGAATGTGGTCTTGTTGATGTCTTCTTCTTTAATTCTTACTTGATGATAACCGAACCTATGATCAATCTTGGATAATATTTTTTCATCTTTCAGCTGATCAAACATGTCATCAGTCCTTGGCAAAGGATACTTATTCCTCACAGTTACCTTGTTCAACTGCCTAAATTCAATGCAAAATATCAATGTCCCATCCTTTTTATTCACAAATAAAACCGGGGCACCCCAAGGTGACACACTTGGGTGTATATACCCCTTCTTCAAGATCTCTTCAAGTTGCATTTGCAATTCCTTCAATTTTGGTGTACTCATCCTGTAGGGAGGCTTGGATACTCGAGCTACTCCAGGCATTAGATTTATGGAGAAATCCATGTCTCTTTTAGGGGGTAATCTTGACATTTCCTTAAAACATCTTCAAAATCTTTTAGGACTGCATGATATTCAATATTTGACACCTTATCTTTAGGTTTTTCCTCCATATGAGTTGCAAATATTTATCTGATGGTCACTACCCCGGGAATTCCCTGCACTTTCCTTAGGTTCCCTTCCTCATCCAAGCAAGTAAATGTCTTGTTATGACAGTCTAGGATAACATGATGTTGGTCCAACCAATCCATCCCAGTTAGAAAATCATAGGAACCTAAATGAAACATGTTTAAATATGCCCTGGTGTTTAGTGCATTCATGTCCATAAGACATGACTTAACCATATCATTAACTTTTTCTTTTGTCTCCGGTAGCTAGTTGCACCAACCAAGTTTTTCCATGCTTTATTATTGGCAAATGCAAACTTCCGACCATCTTAGGATCTATATAACTATGACTATCTCCTGAATCAATTAAAATAACAATGGTTTGGTTGTTGATCATACTTTCCACTTCAATCATATGTGGTTGATACTCTGCTTGTTTGTTGTCTAGGGCTGCATAAATCCTTGGTACATTTCTTCCCATGTCCTCCACTATTTTAACTTGTTGTACATTGTGAACAATCCTCACTTTCTCACCTATGTGAAGACAATCTCTGAACATATGATCTCCTTTACAACCCCAACATTGAATAGGTGGTTGCCTTGGCCTTTGACCCCCTGTCTCAATCGTCTTGGGTTCTCTAGAAGTTGGTTGTCCCTGAGGATTATTTATGAAGAATGGTGTCTTAGTCCCCTTCTTCCTCTATTCCATCTTGAATTTATTTTTGTCTTCCCAAGATTTTTGGAAAGTTGGACTTGCTTTTTGCTGATCATATAAGCATTTAGCTCACCTTATGGTCTCCTCCAATGTCTTGGGATCATCATATTGTATTTTTTCACCGATGAATGATGGAAATCCACTCAAATACCTTTGAATCTTAATTGTCTCATCCTTTGTGAAAGAAACATACTTCAATAGCTCTAAAAAACTTCTTTCATATTCATCCTATTGAAAAGTCAACAAGAAACATGTGTCTAATTTATTTTTCCCTTAAATAAATTAGACAATAAATATTAATCTATTATTTCATTCATAACTGAGTGAGTTGGATTTGTAACAGAATTATAAGTGTAGTTAAGTGAGTTAAGATCAGTTGTACTAGTTGTAACTAAACATGCACTAGTGAGAGTTCAGTTAATCAGTGAACTCACATGCAACTGAAGATTTTCCATGGTTAACTACATGCATCTCAGATCCAGTGGAGACCCAGTTGAGATAACAGGTGAAAGGGATATTTTGGCTATCAGTTGTGATTTGATCACACATGCAGTGGATATGCTTATGAGCATGTGAAAACTAGGCAATTTGTAACGATTCGATCATTGTGAGAATTCAAATTGCAGAGATTGTGTAGAGGAGGCAGGTTGTTTGGACACAGGAAATTGGCACATGTATTTGTTGATTTGTGTATGACAGTGTGAAATGATTGTATTGTACTGAGAGCTCTTGGATTAGATTTTTGTATGAGATTGTTTCATGATTCATGATATACATAATATATGACAGTGGGGTTTTTAGCTTTACGCTTTCCCAAAGAAACTTCTATGTTATGTGTTATTGATATTTCACTTTGTGCTCATGGTTGTGATCGTGGTTTAATTAATCCGCAAGAATAATAGTAGAAGCGATTTTGTATTTAACCATAGCGGAAATTGTTAGATCAGGAGAATCGCAGGAATACATTAATTTGTATCGAAATTTCTACATGGTATCAGAGCCACAGAGGCAATGGAGTCATGGAAGTGAGGTGTGAACATTATTTCATTCTCGCAGGTCCCGTCTCTAGCTGAGTGCGAACCCTAGTATTGAAAACTACTCTCATTTTCAAGAACAGTAATTCTCATACTCTTGACAAAGGCAGGGTGCGAACTTCATTGGCATTCTCGCAGGCTACAGTGGAGTAGGGTGCAAGCTTCCCTCACCCTAACAGTGAAGCAGGGTGTGAACTTCATTGGCATTCTCGTAGGCTACAGTGGAGTAGGGTGCGAACTTCCCAGGCAAGTTCGCAGGCTACACATAGGCAAGGTGCAAACTTCCCTCATGCTGCTCTTAGGTGGGGTCCGAACCTCCCAGGGCAAGAGGAAAGGCAACAGTTGAATTTTGGGTTGGATAACATTCAAATTTGAAAGATTTTCTTGGTGCGACACTTGATTCAAGATCGAAAATGTCTTTCAATGGCTTGAGGTTGGAGTATGCACTCTAGGGCAGCTCGAACTACATTGCTTGGAAGGATGGGATGGAAGCAGTGCTCGAAGACAATGGCTTGAAGGGTTACATTGACGCAGATGTTCCTAAGCCGGATGTGACAAACACTGCAAATCTTGATGCATGGCAAAAGAAAGTGGCGAAGGCAAGGAGGATTCTATTGGAGGGAGTACAAGGCCACATTGTCTCAAGTCTCCATGGGAAAACCACACCATATGCAATGTGTAAGGTTTTGACAGATCTGTTCCAAAACAATAGTGACCATAGGAACTTGGAGCTAAAAGATAAACTCAGGAATATCAAGATGGAGAAAGGCGACACCATTCAAAAATATCTCACGAAGTTTGTCCAATGTCGGGATGAGCTTGGAAGTGTGGGAATAACAGTCACTACTGATGATTTGGTGAGCTTGGTGCTCCTAGGGCTTCCTAAGAGTTGGCATAGTTATTAAGACTCTGTCAATGGAAGGGAAAAATTGCTAGATTGGGAATGACTGTGGTCAAATCTAGTGCAAGAGGAGTTCAGGCGGAACACTAGAAATGGATCTTCATCAAATCATGATGATGAAGAGGATTATGCTTTGACTACCAAGGCAAGGAAAGGGAAAGGGAATAAATTCCATCCAAAGTCTGAGTCTAAAGTCAAGAAGTTGGATTTGTCCAAAGTGAAGTGTTTTCACTATGATGAACATGGGCATCTTGCTACTAACTATCCACAACAGAAGAAGAACAAGACGGTTGATGGATCTGCAACTGGTGAGGCTCTTGTCTTAGAATTTGAGCTTGATTTCTCTTTGACCACATGCATGGATTCAAGTGCATTGAGATCGGTGTGGTATTTGGATAGTGGTGCTTCATTCCACATGATGGGAGATAAAGAGTATTTCATTGACTTGGAGGAGAAAGATCTCAGAATACATATAGATATGGGCGACGATGGATGATACAGTGCAACTGGTATTGGTACCATTACCTTTCATTCCTCAATGGGATCATTGAGGAAGAAGTGTACATTGAATAGCCAGAAGGTTTTGAGACCTTTGACAGAGAGTCACATGTGTGCAGACTCAAAAGAGCATTGTATGGGCTGAAGCAAGTACCCCGTGCTTGGTACACTCAGATAGACAGCTATTTCACTGGATTGGGCTTCACCAAAAGTGAAGCAGATGAAAACCTATACCAAATTGTGGTGGAGGGTAAGATTTTAATCATTGTGCTTTATGTTGATGATTTAATACTTACTGGTGATGAGCAGTTGATACACTCATGCAAGGATGACCTTGCAAAGGAGTTTGAGATGAAGGATTTGGGCCTTCTTCATTATTTCCTTGGTTTGGAAATATGGCAGCGAGATGGTGAGTGTTTTGTGTCTCAAGGAAAGTATGCAAGAGAGATACTAGGTAAGTTTCACATGGAGGGATGCAAACCCATGGATACTCCTCTTCCAGGCAACTGGAGGAAAGAGGATGCTACTTCTGAAGAAGTAGTGAATGCTATTGTCTATCAACAATTAGTGGGTTCACTAATGTATTTAGTGAACACGAGACCAGACATTTTCTACGCGGTTAACCAACTAAGTCAAGCGATGGTTAAGCCTACCAAACTCTTTTGGAAGGTGGGTAAGCATGTCCTGAGATATCTAAAGGGAACATTTGAGTATGGATTATGGTACATACATATGGATGAGGTGAATTTTCATGGCTTCACGGATGCAGATTGGGTAGGCAGCCCAACAGACAGATTGAGCACATCAAGAGGGATCTTTAGTATCAGATCTACAGTTATTTCTTGGTATAGTAGGAAACAAAGATCCGTGGCACTTAGTTCAGTAGAAGAAGGATACATGGCAGTGAGTCAAGATGCATGTCAGGCTATCTGGATGAGGAAGATCTTGGTTGGTTTGTTTGGTTCTCATTTAGATCCGACAGTGATTTATTGTGATAATCAGAGTTGCATTAAACTCTCGATTAATCCTGTGTTTCATGACAGATCTAAGCATATAGATATCTGG